>JABUQX010143228.1:15000-20000 GCA_015478945.1 Trachelipus rathkii | reverse complement strand
CTATCGGCACATATCCCTTATCCTTACATTTCTAATTCTATCTATTCTTTTTTTTAGTATTTAACGCCCACGTCTCACATCCATACAGAACAGTTGGAACAAATATACACTCGAACAATTTCATTTTTACCTTCCTTGTTAAATTTCCATTTTTCCATAATTCTCTAAGGCTGCTTAATACTCTTTCACCCTCAGCAACCCTATGGTCAATCTCTTCTTTCATGCCTCCGAAAGCCCCAATATCCATTCCTAAGTATCTAAAAACTGTTGTCTCTGCTAGGCTTTCCCCATTCACCTTTATGATATCCAACCCAGATTGAGAATCGTCTCCTTTGGGTTTTGCACTAATTTTCATCACTTTACTTTTAGCTGAATTAATTTTTAATCCTTTTCCTTGGCACACTCGTTCAAACTCAAGCACCAAATCACGCAGTTTTTCCTTTGTATCGGCAATCAACACAGAATCGTCGGCAAAAAGTAAGACGCTTATCTCCCAATTACTTTCATTCAGATTCATATCAGCTTCTTTCCCAAATCTATCCATATCCTTAACTACACTATCTATAAAGATATTAAACAACCATGGAGACATAACACAACCTTGTCTCAGACCCACTCCTATTTTAAACCACTCCCCTTCCTTCCTGTTAATCCTAACACACCCTCTACTGTTCGTGTAAAATGCTTTAATCGCCTTTAATAGCAAACCATTTATTCCATAACTTTCTAATGTTCTTCACAACTTCCCTCTTTGCACTCTATCATATGCCTTTTCCAAATCAAGAAAGCATGCAAAAACGTCTTTCTTCTTTTCTAAGAATTTCTCTGTCAGCATTCTCAAGGTAAATACCTGATCCACACATCCTCGACCATCCCTAAAACCACATTGTTCCTCTCCAATCTGTTTATCTGTAATACTTTTAACTTTTTCTATTAAAATTCGTCCATATACTTTACCTACAACACTCAATAAACTTATTCCTCTATAATTAGAACACTCCTTTTTGTCCCCCTTACCCTTATAAATTGGTACAAGACAGGAATCTTGCCAATATATATATATATATATATATATATATATATATATATATATATATATATATATTATTATTTAAAAAAAAAAATATATATATATATATATATATATATATATATATATATATATATATATATATATATATATATATATATATATATATATATTATATATATTTATATATATTTTAACTAAAAAAATATATATATTTCTATATTATATATATATATATATATATATATATATATATATATATATATATATATATATATATATATATATATATATATATATAAATATATATATATATATATATATATATATATATATATAGATATATATATATAAAATATATATATATATATGTATATATATATATATATATATACATATATATATATATATATATATATATATATATATATATATATATATATATATAGTATATATATATATATATATATATATATATATATATATATATATATATATATATATATATATGTCTGATTAAGACCCTAATTGGACTTAAGGCACACTTTGAAAAGTGGCCTGAAAATACACATATAAAATATTCACCCAATCCCCAGTACTACCATTTGCTTTCACATTTTAACGCTGATTTGTATGTATTTACTTTTAACAAATAAATTGAATATTAACTGTTTACACTTTATTATCAAATACTTTTACATAAGTTACATTACAACTTTGCGAGTTTTCACAACTGTAAATTTATTAATTAGTTGTTTTTTTGTCAATTTGACGCAGTAAATCACTTTCAATGGATAGAAGTACTAGTATTCAAAGTTGTTGCTGGTTCATCGTTAATTGTTTAACGTCTTTAATTATTTTCAGTTGAGGAAAGGAACTTTCCCCTCAGCAATTTGTTGCCATTAATGATAGGGAAATTCCCAGTGCTAGTTGCGTGCTTGGAAAAGCAGAAGAGACACCGGTAGTGTGGAGCATTATAAACATTTTATGGGCACTTCCAGCTGATGTTATTTCATCGTCATCGCGTATTTGCTGATTCTCCTCTTCATACCAGCATATAAATTGAAGAAATTGTGCAGGAAAATCTGGCCTAAGGTCGTTTGAATTATCAACAAAAAACAAGTCTTGTAGTAGCAGCATCAATATCTTCATCAGACATAATCAAAATACTGAGTCAAAACACCAAAACTTCTGCAGCACTGTAGAATATGCCTCAATATGTTTCTGCAGAGGACTTTTTATTTGATCAATGATGACATAAAAGGTTTGATTTTAAATTTTTCTTGGCCAGACATCTCTTCCAGAATATCTGTAGTGTCTCCTTCATCACTAACATTCCTCACGTTTAGGCACTCGCCGAAGAACAGATTTGTATGTGCTGATGCCACTGTATGCACTTGCCTGCTTATAATAGTCAAACTTATCTCGGTATTCATCTACGAACATATCCAAGCTGCTCAGCAAATCAACATCTGATGTTAGTTAATTCGATTGTCGAGCCTTGCAGCAATTTACTACTGCAATTGAAACGCTGCAAAATGTCATTCCATAGTTCAAACATTAAGGTAACTTCAATGGTATCCATATAGTTTGCCAGTGTACCTGCTTCATTTATTGTGCCGACGTTCTGAGTAGCATCCTCTGAGATCTCCTGGAGAGAACTTTGAAACCGATCGTGCCTTATGAAAGCTGCTTTTGTGGCATCAGATCGAGCAGACCATTGGGTATCCGATTGCTGTTTCGAATTGATATTCAGGGTCTTTTAACAGGGTTTACCAAAACATGTCAACTATGTGTTAATGTAATATATATATATATATTTAAATATATATATATATATATATATATATATATATATATATATATATATATATATATTCATATATATATATATATATATATATATGTGTGTGTGTGTGTGTGTGTGTGTGTGTGTGTGTGTGTGTGTGTGTGTTGTGTATGAATGTACAATAAAATAGCTATGCACATTAAGGAAGATCCTCCCATAAGATCTATCTCAAAGAAAATCAAACAATATCACCACACCCTAGATTAAGGTTGCACAGCATGAACAAACTTTAAAGGTGAATAATGTAAAAAAAAGGTAGTATAGAGGAAGAAAACTCAAGAAATTATAAGTGAAAAACAGAAAAAGACTTGAAAAGGCGAAGCAAGATCAGAACCACAGGAAAAAGATTCAACAAACGACGTGTAGAGCAGAGAACCAACAATCAAGAAAGGGGGAGAGAGTAATAGCATATATATATATATATATATGTTGATTTAGCATATATATATATATATATATATAGTTATGCAACACATATATATATATATATATATATATATATATATATATATATATATATATATATATATATATATATATATATATATATATATATATATATATATATATATATATATATATATATATATATATATATATATATATATATAATAGTTAATTATATATATATATATATATATATATATATATATATATATATATATATATATAGTATAAATATAGTATAAAAACTAAAATTTATACATCCAAAAAGATTTAATTTCACCAGCCACTTCCTGCCATTCACAACTTTCCTACTACACTCTGCATCATCCGTTCCCTTTTCATCCAACATATATACTAAATATTTAAACTCAGACACTTGTTCCAGCTGCTCACCATCTAACATAACTTCACACCGAGGACTGTCCTCACTCACAAACATAATACTCTTATCTACGTTTACCTTCAAACATCTCCTTTTACACACCCTGCCAAATCTCTCTACCAATCCTCTCAAACTCTCAGATTCGCCAAACAAAACCAAATCATCCGCATATAATAGGTAGGCACCCTCCACTCTCTTCCATTCTCCATCATTCTAACACCATCCCCTGCCACCCCCAACTCCTAATTCTTTCATAACCCCATCCATATACAAATTGAATAACCAAGGAGACATAACACATCCCTGCCTCACTCCGCTATTAATATTAAAACAATCACTTTCAACTTTCATTTATTCTTACACACGTTTCACTATCGTCATACATATTTTTGATTCCATTCAGAAGCTTACCACCAACACTATATATCAATAACACCTGCCATAGAACTTCCCTATTAATCATATCATACTCCTGTTTGCAAATCCAAAAAACTTAAATACAATTTATTCTTCTTCTCCCTCATTTTCTCAATCATTTGTTTCAATGTAAAGATTTGATCCACACATCCTCTACCACTTCTAAACGCACCTTGTTCCTCACAATCAGTCTTTCAGTCACTCGACGCATTCTTTCGACCAAAATACCAGTATATATCTTCCCTACTACACTTAATAAACTAATTTCCCTATAATTCCTACAGTTCCCCTTATCTCCTTACCCTTATATAAGGGTACTATTACTGCTCCCCTCCAATCCTCGGAGCTATGCCCTTCATAAACGCTTTGTTACACAACTTTAAAATCTAATAAATCAACACGCATCTCACCTCCGTTCTTGATCATTTAACCGGTAATTTCATCTATATCTGCAGATTTACCATTTTTCAACTTTTTCGCTCTATCCATTAC
Source organism: Trachelipus rathkii (assembly GCA_015478945.1). Lineage (NCBI taxonomy): Eukaryota > Metazoa > Arthropoda > Malacostraca > Isopoda > Trachelipodidae > Trachelipus > Trachelipus rathkii. The sequence goes on along the minus strand of JABUQX010143228.1, from coordinate 15,383 downwards.
CTCCTCCTTACTAATGACCTCAACCTCAAAATACATATTCCTTCTTGCGTCATCAAACCCACACACATTCACTATCACCTCTTCATTTCTGCCAATGTTAGGCAGATTTTCGAAGTGTTCCCACCACACTCTAGTCACATTCATTTCATCAGTAACGAAAGCACCATCCCTATTCATCATTCTATTCAGATTCCCTTATTCCTTATATATATATATATATATATATATATATATATTATGCATATATATATATATATATATATATATATATATATATATATATATATATATATATATATATATATATATATATATATATATATTTTAAAAAGGAGTGTAATGTTGACATTATAAAACTTCAACTTCAGTCAAACAAAATGTAA
>JABUQX010143228.1:0-7500 GCA_015478945.1 Trachelipus rathkii | reverse complement strand
GTTATTCCGTTTCTTTGAAAGGAACGTTACTCCGTTACTCTGTTACTTTTAGCTTTTCAATATGACATTAATTACGGCATCTTAGGAACTTATTGGTTTGTGTATATTAAATTTCAACATTATCATTATTATTAAAAACATACCCTCATCAAGACCCTAGCACTCAGGACTTTAGTCCCTGATCCACCAACTATTTAATTGCACTAGTCACCTTCCTGCCATTCACAACTTTCTACTACACTCCCCTGCATCATGCATCCTCTCCCTTTCTAACTAACATATACCCTGGGCTTAAACTCAGACACTTGTTTCAGCTGCTCACCATCTAACATAACTTCACACACTGAGGACTGTCCTCACTTAGAACCATAACCTTACTACTTACTCTTATCTACGCTTACCTTCAAACATCTTCTTTTACACACCTCTCTACCAATCCCCTCAAACTCTCTCAGATTCGACACACACAAAAACCAAATCATCCGCATATAATAGGTAGGGCATCCTCCACTTTCTTCCATACTCCATCATTCTAACCGAGATTGTGGAGTCGGAGTCGGAGTCGGGGAGTCGGTAATTTTGAAGAGGGTGGAGTCGGAGTCGGAAAATTTTGAAACGACTCCACAACCCTGATTCTAACACCATCCCCTGCCATCCCACCTCTAATTCTTTCATAACTCCATCCATTTACAAATTGAATAACCAAGAAGACATAGCACATCCTGCCTCACTCCACTATTAATATTAATCAATCACTAACCCATATATTCTTACACACGCTTTACTATCGTCATATATACTTTTGATTCCATTCAGAAGCTTACCACCAACACCATATATCAATAACACCTGCCATAGAGCTTCCGTATTAATCATTTCATACGCCTGTTTGCAAATACAAAAACTAAATACAATTTACTCTTCTACTCCCTCATTTTCTCAATCATTTTTTTCAATGTAAAGATTTGATCTACACATTCTCTACCACTTCTAAAGCCACCTTGTTCTTCACAATCAATCCTTCAGTCACTCGACGCATTCTTTCGACCAAAATATAAGTATACATCTTCCCTACTACACTTAATAAACTAATTTCCCTATAATTCCTACAGTTACCCTTATCTCTCTTACCCTTATATAAGGGTACTATTACTGCTCTCCTCCAATCCCTCGGAACTATACCTTCCATAAACGCTTTGTTACACAACTTCCAAATCCAATCAATCCGTTTTTGATCATTTCACCGGTAATTTCATCTATACCTGCAGATTTACCATTCTTCAACTTTCTCTCGCTCTACACATTACCTCCTCCTTACTAATGACCTCATGCCCAAAATACCTATTCCTTGCACCATCAAACCCACACACATTCACTATCACCTCTTCATTACTGCCAATGTTATGCAGATTTTCGAAGTGTTCCCACCACACTCTAGTCACATTCATCTCATCAGTTACGAAAGCACCATCCCTATTCATTATTCTATGCAAATTCCTTATATATATATATATATATATATATATATATATATATATAAGAGTATAGTAGTATATATATATATATATATATATATATATATATAAAAATATATATATATATATATATATATAAATATATATATATATATATATATATATATATATATATATATATATATATATATATATTATAAAGGATTTTTTAGCTTGATCGGGGTGGTCAATTGGCTATCAATGAAAGAAAGTCGAACAAAATGTAACGGACTAAAAAGTAACGGAGAAAAAAAGGGAAGGTTACATTAGATAAAATGCCTCTACATTAAATATTATTTGGCATCTTTATCATGGGAGTTTATGGGAATAATTGTAATTTTGAATTTCGATTTTTCTATATAAATATATATATATATATATATATATATATATATATATATATATATATATATATATATATATATATATATATATATATATATATATATATATATATATATATATATATATATATATAGTTTATATATATATATATATATATATATATATATATATTTATATATATATATATTTCAAGCAAGATCTCACACACACACACACACACACACTCACACACACACTCACACACACACACACACACACACACACACACACACACACACACGTACACACACGCACACTCACAGATAGACACACACACACACATATATTACACACACACAAATGCCCAAAAGAGCTTCGAACTATCAGGTATTATGTGCATATGATGATGGTTTAATTTTTTTGTGATGACGTTATTTTGTATTAGAATTTCCTTACTATCAAGAAATAAAATTTGAAAAATCCATTCTTTCATAGAATATCTAAATTTCAAGAATTTTCGAAAGAAAAAAAACACAAATTTCGTCTTAAGAAACAAAATAGGAGTTTGAAGTTAACAGTTTATATTCATGTAAGTCACTTTCAGTTATGAAGCAACATTTTTTTTTTAAATTTTCAAACTGAATCAATTGCAACAAATCAAAATATACAAAACCTGGCAATGAATTTATTTTATATTCCTACTGGTTTGAATTCCACTTCTGATTTCAAATATCTTTTGTTAAAAATGTTATTACGAATGGAAAAAGTGAGAAATATAAATAGTTTTTTACTCGCCCCGTTTTACATTTTTATTAAAGATTTGTAAACGGTTGAAGATCATTCTCTTGACGTCTTACTCATCAGGATCGGTTAAAAATATCAAAATAATTTTTGTCAAAAGTCAAATAAGAATTTTTTTTTTGATTTTTTTTTTTTTTTTTAAAAAATCGATTTTAATTTTAGAAGCAGATATGTAAATGATCGGGTGAGATATTTCTTTGGTTTTTGTCATATCAAAATCTAATGAAAATTTAAAAATGTCGTCTCCCAAATTTAAGATAGCAATAAACTAAGGTAAAAACTTTATAGTTAAGGGGAAATTACGTACGATGTTTTGTTTAGCATAGATTCAAGTAAGTGTTTAACGTTAAGTTACTGTATACTTGATGTTATGATTTTGTGTGTTACCCTGGTTTAAGTCTTCTTCTTCTTCTTCTTCTTCTTCTTCTTCTTCTTCTTCTTCTTCTTCTTCTTCTTCTTCTTCTTCTTCTTCTTCTGTGTGTGTAGGTGTGTGTGTGTTTGTGTGTGTATGTATGTGTGTGTGTGTTGGAACTTGTGCTTTTGCTTGTGATCGAAATAGAAAGCATTTTTGCTTAAAAGATTACATTTTTTGCGATATTAATTCTTGTATAATTTTAATTTAAAATTCCAAGTCTCTCCTTTCTATTTTGAGAATGTATATATATACTCAAATTGTTTGAGGAGTGAATACTGTCAGTTGAAAAGTTTGGTCCTCAAAATCTAGAAACAAATACTATATACAGTACTTACAAAGTAAATTAGGCACCAATTCCTAAGGAACACAAATTTAAAACTTTAATTCGTTTGTTTAAGAGTTTGATAATGCTTTGCCAATGTATGATAAGAGTAAGAGTGATTGTATATTTGCTTTTATTTTGTGCCACACCCATTCGATCGAGCTAATAGATCTTGGGCATGAGTTGAGCCCCGAAGCGCCATTTTTTCAATATATTGGGCTCATTCCTTTTGGATTTATTACCAAAATTGCTGGGTATCAGCCGTCGGGGCAATGGTAAGTAAAAAACTTTATATATATATATATATATATATATATATATATATATAAACATAAATAATATATATATATATATATATATATATATATATATATATATATATATATATATATATATATATATATATATATGTATATATATATATATATATATATATATATATATATATATTATAGCATATATATATATATATATATATATATATATATATATATATATATATATATATATATATATACATATATCTGTATATGTATATATATATATATATATATATATATATATATATATATATATATATATATATATATATATATATATATATATATATATATATATATATATATATATATATATATATATATATATATATATATATATATATATATATATATATATATATATATATATATTTAGCAGTATATATAGTTATATATATATATATATATATATATATATATATATGTATATATATATATATATATATATATATATATATATATATATATATATAATATATATATATATATATATATATATATATATATATATATATATATATTTATATATAAAATGATATATTTATATATATATATAAATATATATATATATATATATATATATATATATATATATATATATATATATATATATATATATATATATATATATATTTATATATATATTTATAAAATAAATATATATATATATATATATATATATATATATATATATATATATATATATATATATATATATATATATATATATATATATAAATATATATATATATATATATATATATATATATATATATATATATATATATATATATATATATATATATATATATATATATATATATATATATATATATATATATATATATATATATATATATATATATATATATATATATATATATATATATATATATATATATATATATATATATATATATATATATATATAGTATATATATATATATATATATTCAAATATATATATATATATATATATAAATATATATATATATATATATAGCAGGTGAGCATATATATATATATATATATATATATATATATATATATATATATATATATATATATATATTATAATATATATATCATCATCATCATCATCATCATCATCACCCATCTTCTTTCCCCAAGACTGGGAGTAAGGTGCGTTGCATGCACTGGAAAAGAAAAATAATAGAAGAATATGAACGGTTGAAAAAGAAAGCCCAGTCTTACCGCCCCCTTTTATCTTTTAGTGAGAATTGGTCTCGGTCAGAAAATCCACCCTAGAGCTTTACAGGACCGCGACGGACCCTCACTATGACATCTCGTCAATGTTTATTCCTTGCCCAGATGGGCCACAACCATACCTCTCATAAATCCCCGCCACTCACACCTATTATTCATCGCTATTCTCGCCTCTGCCAAACTCACATTTATCTCCTCCAGGCAATCACTTTCTGACTCACTCCAATTTTTCTTCGGTCTCCCTGCCGGTCGATTCTCAGCACACTCACCACTCAATATACACCCGTTTAACCAATCGACTATCATCCATCATCCTTTCCACACATGACCAAACCATCTCATCGTATTTTCATTTTCTCTCAATTACACCCTTTCTTCATCACACAATACTATAAAACGTTCATTCCTCATTTATTCTATTTTTCTCACACCTAACACATCCCTAAGATTTTCCATCTGAACACATTGTACTTTAGATCTATACCTCTTATTCCAGAACATAGTCTCACTACTATACATTAGCACAGGTAACAACATACCCTAATGTAAGACCTTAGAGCACTCAAGACTTAGTTCCTTTACATCCACCAAGGATTTAATTGCACCTGCCACCAGCCATCTTCCTGCCATTCACAACTTTCCTACTACACTCTACATCATCCGTTCCCTTTTCATCCATCATATATCCTAAATATTTAAACTTGATATGAAAGTTACAGATGCGTCACCATCTAACATAATTTCACACCGAGGACTGTCCTCACTCACAACCATAAACTTACTCTTATCTACGTTTACTTTCAAACCCCTCCTTTTACACACCCTCCCAAATCTCTTTACCAATCATCTCAAACCCTCTTCAGATTCGCCACATAAAACCAAATCATCCGCATATAATAGGTAGGGCACCCTAAGCTCTCTTCCGTTCTCTATCAGTCGAACACCTTCCCTGTCACACCCACCTCTAATTTTTTTATAACACCAGCCATATACAAATTAAATAACCAATGAGACATAACACATAACTGCCTTACTCCGCTATTAATATTAAACCAATCACTTTCAATTCCATTTATTCATACACACCCTTCCCATATCGTCATATATACTTTTGATTCCATTCAGAAGTCTACTACCAACACCATATATCACTAACACCTGCCATAGAGCTTCCATATAATTCCTATTAAACGCCTGTTGCAAATCCATAAAACCTAAATACACCCTATTCTTCTTCTCTCTCATTTTCTAATCATTTGTTTCAATGTAAAGTTTTGATCCACACATCCTCTACCACTGCTAAACGCACCTTGTTCTTCACCTATCAGTCTTTCAGTCACTCGACGCACTCTTTCGTTCAAAATGCCAGCATATATTTTCCCTACAACACTCAATAAACTAATTCCCCTATAATTCCTACAGTTACCCTTATCTACCTTACACTTATATAAGGGTACTATTACTGCTCTCCTCCAATCTTTCGAACTATACCTTATTAAACGCTTTGTTACACAATTTACTTATCCTGTCAATCACCATCTCGCCTCCATTCTTGATCATTTCACCAGTGATTTCATGTATATCTGCAGATTTACCAATCTTCAACTTCTCACTCTACTCATTACCTCCTCCTTACTAATGATCTCATCCCCAAAATACCTATTCAATCTAGGACCATCAAACTCACACGCATTCACTACAATCTCTTCATTACTGACAATGTTATGCAGATTTTAGAAGTGTCCCTCCGCACTCCCCTCGCATCCATTTCATCAGTTACGAAAGCACCATCCCTATTCATATTCTAAGCAGATTCCCCTTATTCTCACTTAACCTTACGCGCTTCCTTCCAGAAGAGCTTCTTATTTCCTTGTAAGTCCCATTTATCTTCCTTCCAAACTGTTTATTTACCTCTTTTTTCCACCTTCGCATGATTCTTATAGTATTCCTTTTTTCCTCATTTAATTCCAAACATCTTTCTTTGGAAACCTCTTGATTGGTTTTAGTACATTCAATGATTCAACCACGCTTCTTTTTTACTTTTAACCGCTTGTATCACCTCTTCATTCTACCACTCACTGTTAAGATTCTTACTTCCTACTTTAGCACATCAACATACTTATTTTGCACTACTAACAATCGCTTCCTTTATTTGCTTCCAGATTTGTTCAGCTTCAACTTGTCCACATTCAACTGATTTACTTGCAAGCGCTCTTAAATACTTACCTTTATTACTCTGTTCCCTTAACTTCTCACTCTTAATTCTACCCACTTCCTTCCTTATTACCTTTCTCTCCATTCAAGCCAAACCAACTTAATTTTACATAAAACAACATAATGATCCGATAATCTCATTCCTGACCCCCTCAATGATTTAACATCCAACACATACTTCAACATCTCCTTCATCACCAACACAAAATCAATCATACTTTCACTTCGATACCATCTCTACCTACACCAGCTTTAGTTTACTTATGAATACTCTTGTGTCGCACGAAAAACGCGAAAGGCGTTTTTCCACGATAAATGCGAAAACGGTTAAACACCCAAATTGAAACTGAACGAAGTACAATA
>JABUQX010143227.1:17500-20000 GCA_015478945.1 Trachelipus rathkii | reverse complement strand
TTTAAATCCCACATTTCCTGGTTTGTTGATCACTTCTTCATAACTGTTGAAACTCGCATTTAACTTCAAGTTGGAGACGTCATTCAACTCATTTGAAGAAATCATTGATTTGAAGAAAAATTGATTTTTTATTATCTTTGTTATTGTTGTTGCTCTGCCCGACTCTTCTTCACAAGTGATAATGAGACTTGATTTCCTTGAAAATAATTGTTGGGAAAGAAAACACCGCTAATTATTAACTGAAGACACAAAAATGAGAAAAAGCGTGATAATGATTTCGTTTTGTTACCATTATTCTATTACGTAAAAACTTGACTTTTTTTTTTTTGTGCTTCGTGTCTTCTCAGAAGATGTTTTACAATTTTGAAATAGTATAATTTTTGTTAACCCTTCCTGCTGCTTCTCTCTCTCTCTCTCTCTCTCTCTCTCTCTCTCTCTCTCTCTCTCTCTATATATATATATATATATATATATTATATATATATATCAGATATATATATATATATATATATATATATATATATATATATATATATATATATATATATATATATATATATATATATATTTAATTCCTAACTCCTTTAAAAGAAATTATTTAAAAAATCTCTACCCTCGGTTAAATAAATACGAAAGCCATTGCACTTCTACTCCAATTAAAACAGAATATGAACGTACAATATATATATATATACATATATATATATATATATATATATATATATATATATATATATATATATATATATATTATATATATATATATATATATATATATATATATATAATATAATTTATATATATATATATATATATATATATATATATATATATATATATATATATATATATATATATATATATATCTATATATATATATATATATATATATATATAGTTTCAGTGAGAGAGAGAGAGAGAGAATTTATCTTTTTGTAAAGTTACAGAAAATATGCTAAATGTCTCTTCTTCTTGAGAAGATGGGCAATATAATGTTTAAAATTAAAATGTAAGCAAATTCAGGTAAATAATGTTGCCAAAAACTGGTTAGCTAATTTTTCTCAGAAAATCTTAATAAAAACATTCGGTTGTCAGAAAGTCGCTTAAACTGTAGATTTAAAATGTAAATTTTGATACATTTGAATTTCCACAAAGCTCTAATGATTGTTATCATTAAGATACACCATCTTATATGCAGATAAATAAATTCCAGTTTTTTGAAGTTATTTACACTGTTTCACCATCTCTTTTCTCTAAACCACCAGATCAATTTCGGAACGTCTCAAATATATGGCAAATGGGATATGACATTCGAAAGTGAAAGTCAGGTCTGGCATACAGTCGCTTTGGACAAACTAACAAAAGATATATTTTCACGGAGCTTTGTTCATTGATTGAGGAGGAATGCAGTGCGTACATATTAATGCTCTTTGTCATTATTATTATTATTATTATTATTATTATTATTATTATTATTATTATTATTATTATTATTATTATTATTATTATTATTATTATTATTATTATTATTATTATTATTATTATTATTATTATTTTTATTATTATTATTATTATTATTATTATTATTATTATTAATATTAAAGTTTCATTATATATATATATATATATATATATATATATATATATATATATATATATATATATATATATATATATATATATATAAATATATATATATATTGTTATATATATATATATATATATATATATATATATATATATATAAATATATATATATATATATGAAGAGTTTTTAATGTATCATTTTCAAATGTCATTATATTAATAATTTCAAATTTAGATAAATTACATCGTATTGATTCGTTCTCCAATTATTTTCAATTACTTCAAAACTTTCTTGTGGAAAAGGTCACGATATCTTCCTTGTCATTTATGACCCTTTCGAACACAGCCGACTTTTATTCGAATGTTTTTTTTTTTTTTTTTTTTTTTTTTTTTTTTAAATTAGTTGGCTTTATCTGCATGGAATACATTTTCAAATATATATATATATATATATATATATATATATATATATATATATATATATATATATATATATATATATATATATATATATATATATATATATATATATATATATATATATATATATATATATTTAAAGCTAATGCCCAACAGCACAATGCTAATAACGATCACAAAGATGACATGGCCACAAGGCGAGTGGTCCCACAGTTAAGCCTGCCAAGAATCCACTTTATCTAATCCTGGTATTGACAAAAGACTTAAATTTACGCCCCCATCCTGACCCCAACGGGGTCCCATGGCTTTCATCAAGAGGGGTCGCGAACATGGAATCGATTCTTTCATTTCTCATGTCGAGCTTTCCACGGAGGCCTTTTCTTCAAGGGGATTAAGGGTAAGTAATTTTTATTAGAAGTTCCTTCTGCTCTTTTGAGCACCTTGAAATGTTCCTTTCCATCGTCGTTCGGAATTACACAAACTATAACTAAAC
>JABUQX010143226.1:22500-24645 GCA_015478945.1 Trachelipus rathkii | reverse complement strand
ATATATTATTATTGTTACATATATATATATTATTATTATTATTGTTATTATTATTATTATGCTATATATATATATATATATGTTATATATTGTTATATATATATATTATTATTATTACTCATATATTTCCATATATATATTATTATGCTATATATTATATATATATTATTGTTATATATTATTATTTTATACATATATATTATTATTATATATATATTATATTATTATTATTATATATACATATATATATATTACATTATATTATTTATATATATTATATTATTATTGTTATTACATATATTATTATTATTACATATATAAATATGCTCCAGAAAGCCCGTGGCACATGCATCGTTTCCAGAGCCCTTTTGCGCACTTCTACGTCACGTAAACGTCACAGTCAGCGCCCGTTGTTAAATCTTCGATTTCGAGAATTAATAAACGGGCGGGCTGTGCGGAAGAATACTTTGTTTACAAAATCAAATCTTTTACAAAATGTGTCGGAAATGGCTTGCCAAAATTTTTAATATTTTAGTTAACTTTTATTTTAAGGATACTAATATATTCATTTCATAAAAGATACATATAAGTATAAGAGAATTGTTTACAATTGCCAGCTGATCCAACGCGCGCTCGGTCGTTTCCAGGTACTCAAATTCTCCTGTTCTCTGATTGGCTAATGTAATTTTTTTCAATTCGCTACTGAGTCAAGATTTTTGCAACAATGGTTGCAATTTCAGGTTTGAAATGCAGCTTATATATATATATATATATATATATATATATATATATAGTTAGTTATATAGTTATATATATATATATATATATATATATATATATATATATATATATATATATATATATATATATATATATATATATATATATATATATATTGATAAGGACTTCTTCTTATTTTTCTGTCAATAGTGGTGTTCCTCAGGGTTTGGTCTTATCTCCTACTTTATTCTACTTTTCATTAATGATCCTCTCACCTGCACATCTAACTCTATCCACTCATATGCCGATGACTCGACCCAATAATACTTCAACTCATTTCAAATTTGCTCCCTCTTTTGCTTGAATTGCCTCTCGTCTTAATCTTCCGATTCTATTCTCGCGCTAATCTGGATAGAATTTCCGGGTGGGGTCGTTTCATACCTTTGTGAAATTCAATTCTTAAAAACCCTCTATAAATCTCCCTCTCTAAGATACCTTCAACTTTCCTATCTCTTCGGCGGCTCTCTGTCTATCATGTGATAATATAAAACATCCTAATTTAACACAAAAAATGTCTTGAAACCCCACATCACAATGGCTGCTAGGGCGGCCTCAAGAAGCTGGGAATTCAGTTTAGACGGGAAGATTTTTACCCTTCTCAATTAGTTTAGCTATACATACAAGGGTCTTATCTGCCCTTGTATGGAGTACCGTCTCTTTATCTGGGGGAGTGGGCTCTTGTTTCACCCTGGCTTTGATAGGTCGAGCCTAAAGGCCAAAAGGCTTACAAACTGTTCTGTACTTTCCACTTCACTTGACCCCATCTGGGAAGATGCTTGATGCTTTATCTCTTTCATAGGTACCACAGCAGGTGCTCTGGAGGTATCACTCGCGTACCATCATCTTTACGTCGCCCTCGTAGCACAAGGGATGGTGTCTGCAAATGAGTTTTGTGTTGGATATTGGTAACTCCAGGCTAGTTCGCTGCGGTGCTTCCTTCTTTCTTGTAACACCCTGTTATGTGGAATTCTTCTTTCCCCTACCCTCTGTGTTTCCTGGGTAATTGTTTACTCCCCAATTTCAAAGCCCTTCGCGTCTGTGTTATCCTGCGTAATTTACGTTCGTTATTGACTTCTGAGGCGTGTTCAACACCCTCCTTGAATAGGGCTCTGCCCGCGAGTGGTGGTGACAACTGTAAACATATATATATTATAGCAGCAGGTATATATATATATATATATATATATATATATATATATATATATATAGTATATGGGTTATAGCAGCAGCATATATATATATGTTGGTTGTTATATATATATATATATCATTCTCACCACATAACCTCAATCCCGAGATCGGAAATTGATCAGGGTATATGTATGGTTTCTGACCAAGTGGTGGCTATATATTGTTTGGCAAGGG
>JABUQX010143226.1:10000-15000 GCA_015478945.1 Trachelipus rathkii | reverse complement strand
GAGAGAAAAATAGACAGCAATTTATATATATATATATATATATATATATAGTATATATATATATATATGAGTATATATATATATATATATATATATATATATATATATATATATATATGTGTTATATATATATATATATATAGTTATATATATATATATATATATATATATATATATATATATATATATATATGTATTATTATTAAAGTATATATATTATACATAAATATATATATATGAGTGAATATATATATATATATATATATATATATATATATATATATATATATATATATATATATATATATATATATATATATATATATATGGTCAATAATAAAATTGTGTAATCTTGTTCTGACACTTGCAAAAAAGAAAGCGAATAAAAATAAAATTTGTGATTAAGGACGAAGAAGACTCACCAAGCAGAGCATTTCAATAAAACCAGAGAAATCATGACAAAGAATTTGAGTCATGTATTTAAAAACCAATATTCGGACATAGATGAGGAAATCAGGATCATCGCAATATATTTTTGACGAAAGAGATATACTATCTGAGGTGAAATACCCAGCCACTAGTTAGCAATTGAAAGAAGCTTCAATTTTGTTCAAAAGAGTATAACCATTTACAGTGGTGATATTGATGAAGTATGGTTAGTTAGGGAATAGTGAAAAATTGCTGCTATTATATTATTTGTGGTGGCAATAGATAGAAGATCGAGATGAAAGTGGATAATGATAATGAGAAGATTAGCACCCACCCGAGTGGTGGTGCACATTTTTGGTTTCATATATATATATAATTATATATATATATATATATATATATATATATATATATATATATATATATATATATATATATATATATATATATATATATATATATATATATATATATTATGTCTAAGGATAAAGCCGGAACATTCGGTAAGTCTTATAGCCCGGTTTATCTACAAAATAATAGTAATAATTCGGGTATTCGGTTTTTGCCTGAACTTATCTAAATGAATACGTTTGTTTCTTTATAAAACAATAAATTACGTCAACATATGGGTTATTTCAAATTTAAAATTGAAATTTTAGAAACTTATTTTCCAAAAAATAAAATATAGCCAAATTTTGTAGCCAATAGGGGGCGAAAATCTTTGTCATTTGTCAGATCCTATAAGGGCCTTTGACATTTTTCAATATTCTAAAAAATAGAATTTATTTAGTGATACGGGATAATGGACCAAACATGGTAGCTGGTATAAGGGAGAGTGGCTTGCTATCAATTTCATGTTTTATTCACATGTTGCAACTATGCATTCACTATTCAATATTATGTCAGAAGTCTGTTAAAGATATTTTATTTACTTGCAGAAGCATATCCTCTCCTTTTCACCATTCAGCAACGGCAGCTGCAAAGCTTAAAACTTAACAGATGCAGCTGAATGTCAAACAGCATAAATTAATTCAAGACGTTTCTACACGCTGGAACAGAACTTATGATATGCTTAAAAGATTGTTTGAACAAAAAGTTCCCCTATCCATATACGCTGCTGAATGCAATCAGAAAATGTTGACTGATTTTCAGTGGCAAAATTATTCCATTTACTTGAGCCATTTGACAACATCACTAAAACAAGCATTAAACGTGAAGTAACAGTCGCCCAAGTGATCCCTTCCATTTTAGCAATAAATCTATTTTAAAATAAGGCAATTAAAAGCAAAAGCTTCAGTGGAATAACTACACTTGAAGAGTTTAAGAAATCAGTAGAAAAAGACTTTCTAAGTTTCTATGTGATAAATTTTTGTGTGCTGCTTTCTTAGATCTGCGATTCAAGCTAATTTTTCAACATGAATCATATGAATCATAAAAATATGGTCGTTGAGGCATGGAAAGAAATGCATGAAAATTCTCCTGACTCCTCTGCTGACGATGATTCACGTAGTAGGGAAAGTGGAAGCTGAAGTTTCCATTTTCACTTCTTTTTAATGGATTGTTTTAAAGAAATTGTGGCATCAAAATCGTCATACTGAAAAAGAAAGTGAGAGTGAAAAAGAAAGTCCCATTCTTCTGACGATGTGATTATTGTACATAAAAGTAAAAGGCTACATACGGAATTACATCAAGAAATAAACAAATATAAAAGTTTGCCTACTTTGACCAGTGAAGACAATGATATTCCCTTCAATTGGTGGAAAAACACTGGAAATAGTTTTATGAATTTGAAAAAACTAGCAATAAAATACCTTTCAGCTCCACCGTCATCAGTCGAAAGTGAAAGAATATTTAGAACAGAAGGAAATATTTATGAAGCCACAAGAAATAGGTTATCCCCTGAAAATGGAGAACTGTGCTAATGTTCTGTCATTTTAACCTTAGAGCTTATTCAAATGAAGTTTAGTTTAATATCTTTAACTACGAAACTTTTCAATTTTCATTTAATTATTTTTAATATGTGAATGGTTTGCTATAGGTAAGAAATAGTTATTTACTTTTTGTTTTATTACTGGTAAACATGAAATTTCTTGGACGGGGTTTCGCAACTGATTATTGATGTGCTGATTCCAAAAATGTAATCGGTTTTTGCATATCACATCGCATTTGTGAGATACTGTGTGTAACACAGATTTGTAAAATTTTATGATTTTACCTTTTTCAAGAGGGTCATCACAA
Organism: Trachelipus rathkii; assembly: GCA_015478945.1. NCBI lineage: Eukaryota > Metazoa > Arthropoda > Malacostraca > Isopoda > Trachelipodidae > Trachelipus > Trachelipus rathkii. The sequence goes on along the minus strand of JABUQX010143226.1, from coordinate 12,333 downwards.
TTATTGGGATTAAAAATATATACAGCATATATCAAAAATATATATATATATATATATATATATATATATATATATATATATATATATATATATATATATATATATATATATATATATATATATATATATATATATATTGTATATATGAAGGAGAGAAAAAAATCACAAAGATATTATATATATCTTGTTACTTTGATAGATATATGTTAAACATATAATACAACTATGAATAAAGAGTAATATGGGACAACAATGAATGTAATAGAAGGAATGGATTTAGTTAATGTAAACATACCTACGATGGTAGTAACTTTCTCTTCGTAGACGATCTACTGTGCATAGCGTCTGGAATATCCCTCATCAAGCTCCAACAATAGTCGGTCATCATATTGATATCCCACTTGCCCTGGTACCGTCCTTCCATGAACTTTAGATCTTGATGGAAGCGTTCACCCTGCTCATCACTAACATCGCCTAGGTTATCCGAAAATTTTCTTAGGTGAGAATGTAAGTGTAACTTTATACTCATTCTACATCCATAAGAATGAAACTGTTCAGCAGTTCCTGCGCAATGTTATGGTTCTCGGCTTTCCTCCTGTTCTCAGAAAATTCTGTGCTGCTATCTGAAAAGCATTCCAATGCTCTTGCCTCTAACACAGTCATTGTTGTAGCAAAGGCAGCATCACGGAGGAGTGTCCGTATTTGTGGGCCATCAAATATCCCAGCTTTTTTCTTCTCGTCACTCAGACCAGGAAACGTTGAGCATATATAGCGGAAGCATTCACCATCATGGTCCAGGGCCTTCACAAATTGTTTCATCAAACCAAGTTTTATGTGCAGTGGAGGTAAGATGATGTTTTCTCTGTACAAGTGGTTCACATACGATGTTCCTGTCACCTGGCGTCAAGGTTTCCTTCGGTGGCCATTCTCTTTTGGTCCAGTGATTGCCACCCGGCTGTCCCTAATACATTGCAGGAAGCAGGGATATTTGGTGAAACCTGCTTACTGACCGAGCAAAATTTTACCATTTTGAGGTCGACGCATATTTACCATCCATGTACCTGATATTGTAGCCGCTCCAAACTTTCTTGATTTTTGCATACTCCTCTCTCATCCGTACCGAGTACCCTACTGGAACCGAAGCATACCTGTTGCCGTTGTGTAACAACACACACTTTAAACTACTCTTGGAAGTGTCATAAAATGTCGCTACCTCACCTGCATCGTATGCTGGGAGTCCCGTAGCGAGTAGTAGGCCTGCAACTTCACTGCAATGCAATACACAAGGTTACCATCTGACTGGAAGAGCCTCCGCAGCTCTGCTTCTCTGTTACGATAAAATGTTACTCTTGTGCTATGGTCCAGTAGTCATTTTTCATGCAACCTCGAAGCCAACAGCTCAGGACAACTTCGGCAAATACAACTCTCATACAAGATCGTTCAGTTCACCCTGGGTGAACAATGACGGACCATCCGACTGAATTTCAGATGGATGATAGACATCATCCAGGTCATTGGCATCCATACATGTAGACGTACTAAAGTTACCACATGCTTCTCGAATATCGACCGCAGTAAACTTGCTGCTACTGTAGATATATGCGGAAGGTAACGTCTATACAGCCTACATAGTGCGCACATGAATTTTGTCATTCCTAGGGAATATGCAAAAATAGGGATTCATGATTGCACGAAAACGGGATGTGATACAGCAAATCCGAGAATATATATGGAATCAGCACCCCCGAATTACTATATATCTGCTACAAAAGTCCATCCAAGAAAAATTTCACCTTTTTTTGTTGACCAGTAAGCTTTCTTTTATTTTTCTCCCCTAAATGATGACCGAACTTTGAATAACCACTGGCCGAATAAAGAAGTGATTATTCGGCCGATATTCGGTATTCGGCCGAATACTTTTAGCCGAATATTCGGTATTCGGTATTCGGCTTTTTCACTATTCGGCACATCCCTAATAGTTATATGTATATATAGCAGTTAAAGAAAGAGCAAAGAGTTATTGGTTATATGCGAAAGTATAGCGCATATATATATATATATATATATATATATATATATATATATAGTATATATTTGTTTTTTTTGTATTTCTTTACGAAGATGCAAACACCACTGCTAATCGCAGAGCCCTAATCTAGGGAAGGGTGTACTCAATTAACGTCCGAGCAGGACGGGAGCCAAGCCCAAGGAGAGAATAGCTCCTCACATTCTCCCACCCGACCAGTTGCGAACCTGGGACCCTCGTTTATATATATATATATATATATATATATATATATAGTATATATATACATATATATATATATATATAT
>JABUQX010143225.1:2500-14289 GCA_015478945.1 Trachelipus rathkii | reverse complement strand
TAACTTCAATCATACAGATAGTAAATAATCACAAAATGTAGAATTAATAAAGTAATAATAATAATATATATATACAATATAAATAACTAATAATAAGATATATATAAAAATATTCAACATTATTTTACATATCATATCTCATTGCATATGGTAATAGATGTGAATGTGAATGTATAAAGAATAAATAATAAATATTATAGGATATAAATATAATCTAATATATAAATAAAATATATAGATAAATAGATAGATATTATAATTCATATATAATAATGTTACAATAAATAAAATATACAATAATAATAATAATAATAATAATAAAATTAATAATAATAAATAAATCTAATATAAGTGTAAGGCATATATATAAAGAAATGGAATACTACTGAATAAATAGAACATCGGGTTGATTTAAAAATTGGCTTCAGCTACCTGAGGCGTGTGTGAGATAACGAGGGAGAGGAGTCATTATATATATAAAGACATATAGTTTTTTTATGTTAAATTATATATATATATATATATATATATATATATATAGTGAGAAAAAAATATATATATATATATATATATATATATATATATATATATATATATATATATATATATATATATATATATATATATATATATATAGAGAGATAGTATGAGAGAGAATCAAATTATAATACTAATAAGTGTGCCAAGAGATCTGACAAAACCGTAAACAAATACATATCTATTCGTCTGCCGAGACGTGCGAATTTTGAACATGAGAGTCAATTTTCCGAATTGTTTCGTATTCGCCAAATTTGAATTTCCAGTATTGAAAAAGAAAGTGTTGTTCTTGATATGCAAACTGCAAAGTTGTAGAAGTTATGTGCGTCCATGGGTCATATTTTCTGTACACATTTTTCTCCCCAAAATGTATATATATAAAGCTGTGTTGTAAAGTGTCTGCAAATAATCATCATGTTGCTATTTGACATTTGGACTTACTAAAATTTGATGACGTTTTTTTTCATTAAATAATAAATCATTGGAGTGTTATTGTAATAAGATGCAATTTAATTTCTCTTTAATATTTAACTAATCCTACTAAATTAAAGAATAAAATAATAAATAGAAGCTGTAATGTACCAACTGCAGCAAAATGGTGGTTGCGCCCAAACCTGTAAACCTGTTACACACAATGTTTCCTGATTATATATATATATATATATATATATATATATATATATATATATATATATATATATATATATTATATATATATATATATATATATATATATATATATATATATATATATATATATATATATATATATATGGTATATGTATTTGGTTCCCTGCCACCCACTTTTCTATCACAATAGATGATGAATCAAATTGATGTTTAAAGACAATAATTGTGGTTCTTTGAAATTTTCTACATTTAATTAATAATAATAATTAGTGAGTGTGACAAACTAATTTTTGATTAAACATAACATTTTATATTTAATACTAGAAAGAACTGACCTTCCCAAACTGTATTCATCTTTTTATTTCTTCTATCAATAACACATTCAACTAATTAATTTTGACCTTGATCTTTATTTTAGAAGATTTTCAACTTTACATCATTTTTCATTATTTCGTTCAATGACTGACTGATGATAATTTCTCCTCTAAAATCTGAAGGCCCTATACTAACTGCCCTTTTTGCTCGGTACCATAATATAAAATAAGGTCATATATATATATATATATATATATATATATATATATATATATATATATATATATATATATATATATATATATATATATATATATATATATATATATATATATATATAGTATATATATATATATATATAGTATATATATATATATATATATATATATATATATATATATATATATATATATATATATATATATATATATATATATGTTATATATATATATATATATATATATATATATATATATATATATATATATATATATCAATATCATCATTATCATCATCATCCACCTTTTTCCCCAAGACTGGGGTAAGGCGTCACATGCACTGAAACAGAAAAGTAGTAGAAGAATATGACGCAAATCGAAAAGAAAGCCCAGCCTTAGTCTCTCTTATATACCTTTAAGTGAGAAACTTGTCGCAGTCAGAAAAACCACCCTAAGAGCTTCACGGGACCATGACGGACCCATTATGGCATCTCGTCAATGTGGGGATCATCCCTTCACCCAGGTGGGCCGACCATACCCCATCACAAAACCCCGCCATTCACTCCTTTTATGCACCTTTCCTTTCGCCTCTGCCAAACTCACATTTCTCTCCTCCAGGAATTTACTGACTCAATCCACTTTTTTCTTCGGTCTCCAGCCGTGGTCGATTCCCAGCACACTCAATTACCATATGCATCTGCTTTACCAAACTGGGGATTGTCATCCATCTTTTTCCATACAAATCCAAACCATTCCCAATGTACTTACTGCTTCCTTCTATTTGCATTCTCTTTCTTCACACTACACAACTCCCCAATGCGTTCATTCCTATTTTTATCAATTCTTCACCTAACACGCCCCTAAGATATCCATCTGGAACACATTGTACTTTTTAGATCTAATCTCTTATTCCAGACCATAGCCATCACTACTACATTACCACAGGTAACACACATATCCTCCTGTAAGACACTCAGCGCCTGAGACTTAGTCCCCTTACATCCACCAAGGATTTAATTGCGCCAGCCAGCTTTCTACCACACTCTGCATCATCCGTTCCTTTTTCATTTGACAGATATAAAAATCGTTGCAGGGATACTCTTTGACGAGCAAAGCGGGTTTCATCAAACGAAAGTGCGCTAACTTTCTTGGTTATAAATCTTTCTGGCCTCTTGTCAAAATATCTCTATCTGTAAATCTATCTTTCCTCCTCTTATTCTCGATCTGATGGTTCGGTTGCTAACTCTCCAACTGAAAAGGCCAACTCTGCCTCCTATTCTCTCTCTCTCTAACTCAACCCTGAACACGATTCTTCTGGGCATTCCTCTTCCTGCCTTCTCTCTCAGGTGTCCTATGCCTTGCCTGTGATTACATTATGGGCCCTTGAAATCTATGAACGTTAGGGAGGCGGGTGGCCGAGTTTTGAGGAGTGTGCTTCCGTGCTGGCCGTTCAACTACTTGCGGCCCAATACTCTGCACTTTCCCCAGTAAGCAGCGCGCACATGTCCAACTTTATTTCGAAAAAAAGGAAGCGCCTCTGATCCTTCTAACTATCGCCCATAGCTCTACAACTCAGTATTCTATCTAAGATCTTTTGAAACCCTTCTCCTCTTTTCTTAGACCATCTGGAATTTCATTCTCTTTCCGATATGCTGCCATGGCTATAGTCGCTCGAGGCCCACGCTGCAGAGATATGGCCTTCCATCAAACAGATTTATGGTTTCACCCTTTAGAATTATGGGAGACTTATGGGTATGCCAATATCCAAAGATTGATCTGGTATGGTACTGCGTCATGCTCTCCAAGCTCCTTTGGGCTCTCCTTTGCTTACTTAGCTTTCTTTCAAATCGGTCAATATCGGCTGTTGTTGATGGGGCAACTTCTTCTTTCTTTTTTCTGTCAATAGTGGTGTTCCTCAGGGACTCGTCTTATCTCCTACTTTGTTCTTGCTTTTCATTAATGATTCCTGTCTGCATGCATCTAACTCTATCCACTCATATGCCGATGACTCGACTCCTTCATTCTTCAACTCATTTCACTTCTGCTCCTTACCTCAGAATTGCCTCTGTCTTAATCTTCCGATTCCATTCTCAAGGTTGATCTGAGAATGTCAATGCCCCAACTAGAAATTTAATTTTTTAAAAACCCAACTTACAAATCTCCCTTCTCTAAGACACCTCACTTTTCCTATCTTCGACGTCTGCCCTCTCGTCTCTCCTGTTGACAAGATAAACATCCTTGGCCTTAACATGTAAAAAATGTCTGGAAACCTCTACATCACAATGGTTGTTAAGGCATTTCAAAGAAACTTGGGAGTTCTGTTTAGACTGCGAGACTTTTTTTTCCTTCAGCCACTCTGTTATATTGCTGTCATATCCGCCCTTTGTATGGAGCAATTAAACTCTCATATCTGGGAGCCTAGGTTTCACCCTGGTTTTTGGATAGGTCGAGTCAAAGGCAAAAAGACATAAACTGTCCTGTTCTTTCTAGTTCACTTGACCTCTATCTGGCAGTGGTGCATGCTGTGCTTTCTTTTCTATAGGTACCGTAGGGGCAAGTGCTCGAGGGAACTTTCCACTGCTTGCCACCACCTTTTAAGACGCCCTCGTAGCACTAGGGGTGCTGTGTCGGCACATGAGTTTGTGCTGATATTAGCAACCCAGAGACTAGTTCGCAGCTCCTTCTTCCCACACCTTCTGTTCAGAAATTCTCTTCCATCTTCTGTGTTTCCTACCAATTTAACTTCCTCACTTTAAAGCCCTGCCCAGCTCATTCGTAATTTGCGTTAGTTAGAATTTTTTGATTTTGACACTCTCCTTGGAATAGGGCTGGCCTGTGAGCGGTGTGATAACTGTAAAATAAAATAAAAATATTTAAACTCAGACACTTGCTCCAGTTACTCACCATCCAACATAACTTCACATCGAGGACTGTCCTCACTCACAATCATAACCTTACTCTTATCTACGTTTACTTTCAAACCCTCCTTTGCCACCTCTTCCAAACTCTCTAATAACTTCAAACTCTCTTCAGATTTGCCAGACAAAACCAAATCGATTGCAGGTAATAGGTAGGGCACCTCCACTCTCTTCCATTCTCCATCTTTCAAACACCTTCCCTTGCCACTCCTACCTCTAATTCTTTCATAACCTCATCCATGTACAAAGGAGACATAACACATCCCAACCTCACTCCGCTATTAATATTAACCAATCACTTTTGGACACCATTTATTCTTACACACGCTTCATCGTCGTACATACTTTGATTCCAGACCCAGAAACTTGCCACCAACACCATATATTACAACACCTGCCATAGAGAGTTTCCCATTAATCTTATCATACACTTATTGCAAATCCATAAAACCTAAACGCAATTTATTCTCTTTCTCCCTCATTTTCAATCATTTGTTTCATGTAAAGATTCGATCCATCACACATCCTCTACCACTCCTAAACGCACCTTGTTCTTCACAATCAGGACGCACTCTTTCGACCAAAATACCAGCATATATCTTCTACAACACTACAAAATAATAATAATAATAATCTAATAATAATAATTACTACTTCCTCCAACCTCCTCAGAACTATTCCTCACCCATCCATAAAACCCTTTGTTACACAACTCCTAAATTTAGACCAATCATCTCGCCTCCGTTCTTGATCATTTTCCCCAGTAATTTCATATATACCTGCAGATTTACCATTCTTCAACTTTCTCACTCTACACATTACCTCCTCCTAACTAATGACCTCTTCCTTTACCTATTCCTTCTGGCACCATCAAATCCAAGACACATTCACTGTCACCTCATTACTGCCAATGCATAGATTTTCAGTGTTCCTTCCTACATTCCTCAAACGCCTTCTTACCACTCATGAGCACCATCCATATTCATTATTCTAAGCAGATTCCCTTATTCTCATTCCTAACCTTTCACGCTTCCTTCCAGCTTCCTATTCCCTTACAAGTCCCCATTCATCCCCTTCCAAGCTTTCACGTTCATTTAATTTTTTCTTCCTACAAGCACCTTACATTTCTTTTTTCTCCTTATATAATTCTAACATCTTTCTTTTGAAACTTCATCATATTTTAGCACATTCAACCACGTTTCTTTTTAGTTTTAATGTAACCTCTTGCATCACCTCTTTATTCCACCACTCACTGTTAACATTCTTACTTCCCAATGAGCACACCTACATACTTTGCACTGCTAACAACCGCTTTCTTCATTTGTTTCCAGATTTGCTCATTTCAGTCTCACATTCAAATTGATTTACTTGTGAGTTCCTAAATACTTCTATCCTATTGCCTTGTCTACTGAATCTCTCATTCTAATTTAATTTCTTCCTTATCACCTTCCTCTCCATCCAAGCCTCCCCACTACGGCATTTTTATAAAACAACACAATGATCCGATAATCCCATTCCTAACCCCTACTGATTTAACATCCAACATATATTTCAACATTCTCCTTCTTTACCAACACAAAATCAATCATACTTTTCACTTTCATACCATCTCTACCACCAACTCTAGTATATTTATGAATATTCTTGTGTTTAAAGAAAGTATTACACACATACCCTCTCTCCTCACAGAAATCAATCACCTTCCATTACTTCTCATTTCCTCGACACTCCAAAATCCTCTGTTATACCATCCTTTTAGATTCTCTATCCAAATCATTTAGATCACCCCAACAAGAACCAATCTAAAGATCCTAGCTCACCCCATCCAAAACATCATCTGATTATCCCAAACTGCAATTCTTCTGAAGACATCTGCCCAGATGGGACCATATATCACAACCACACACACCCTGACCTTTTCAACTTAAATTTAACTATTAATTTAAACATGAATTCAAAATTTTACTATATAGCTCCAAATGCAAGTCATCATCACAGGAATTGCACCTTTCTCTCTCCCCTTTCTATTCCTCTTTCTCTTCTCACTAGCACACAAATATTATTTAATAACAACTAATTTTATTCTTTCTACCATTTTCATCTTTGTTTCATGTTTATAGTGAGTGAAACGCCCAATTTATGTTTTCTAAACATATCCTTCCTTTCTCTCTCTCAAATATTTATTCCTCTGACATTCCATGTACCTATACGGGATCAAGTAGACAATGAAAGATAGAATGTTAGTTAAGGACAAGACTCTTCTCATAGGCATGGCCATTCCTACAAGATATATAGTGGGCAGCCAAACCCATCTACCATCAAGGTTCACTGCTTGTTTGATACTAAGAGGCATGAGGGCAATTTTTGTCTCTCTCTCCCCCACACAGAGGATATATAGGGAGGTCTGTGTATGTTGTCTAAAGAGGGATAAGGTATGTGCAAGCATATGATGGTGTGTGTCAAGATGTTGTCTGACATGAGGAAGTGAACAAAAAGAGAAAGAGAAACCATTAGCACTAATACCATGGTGCTTGGAGTGGATTTATCGCTGAGATGTAGCATTTCTCAAAAATATATATATATATATATATATATATATATATTATATATAGATATATATATATATATATATATATATATATATATATATATATATATATATATATATATAGTATATATATATATATATATATAGTAATGTATTCTTGATTCCTTATTACTATCTATAGAGAACTTTTATTAGATAAACTAGGGTAATATATATATATAAGAGAGAGTATATAGATAAAGAGAGTATATATATATATATATATATATATATATATATATATAGAGTACATATGTATATATATATATATATATATATATAAGAAAGTTTAGCTGTAGTTCGGGTAAGATGTAGACTCCTTCTGTTAGTAGCTTAAGATATGCTTGTGTTTATTTTATTTATTGAATATTTTATTTTTTTATTTTTTTACAGTTGTTAACACTGCTCATGGGCAAAAGCCCTATTCATAAAAAGATAAAACATTTTTGAAAATGAAATATGTATATTATTAAGTTGATTACGATGAAGACATTCAAGGTAGAGCTTAAATTTATAGAAACAATAAGAAGATTAAAGATATTCCCCATTATAATGAGAGGGCAGAAAGAATGATACAATCATGATGAACTAGTCTGAGTTAAAGTTAATTTCAACACAAAACCCTCATGCATTAATATTGAACTCTTTAAAGCATTGAGGGTGCCTTTAAAGGGTGGTATAATGCGTAGAAAAAGTTCCTCGAGCACTTGCTGCTATAAAATGAGTGAAAGAGATAAACACCAACATTGCGCCAAGATAGAGGGTCAAGTGAACTAGAAAAAGGAGACAGTTAGGAGTTCTTTTGTTTTGACTGACTCCTATCTAAAAGCTGGTGAAACCCTGAGCCTCCAGATATAGAGAGAGAGAGTACTAGCATATAAGTGATGACCCTTTGTAACTATAATTGAGAAGAGGAAAAAGTCTGTAAGTCTAAACAGACCTCCCTAGCTTTGAGCTGCCTGTGCAAACTATCACTGTATGAGGTTTCAACACATTTTTTTGTTATACACACATGATAAGTTATATATTGCTAAATGGTATAGGATATATAACCCAAATTAAAAGAGATAAAGAAAAAGAAGGTGCCTTGTAGAGGTGAGATTTTGTAGAAGGTTGGTTTTAAAGGTTATAAATTTAAATACAAGGTTGATGATCTCACCTTAAAATTTTATCTAGATTACTGAGAATGAACTGGAAAGATTAGACTGAGAGGCAAATTTAGAAGTAAAAGAAAGAGCAGAACTTGAAATGGAGTTAAATAGAGTGAATACTTGTTTCATCAAGTACATGAGTGATAGAGTTGTATTTAATGAGAAGATCAAATTAATGAAAAGTAATATGAAACACCACTACTACAGAAAAGAAGAAGATATATTTGCCTAACTACAGCTGAGAAATGATATTGAAATGATTTAAAAGAAAAAGACATAAGCACAAAGAGAAGAGAAACCTTAAAGTGAGGGAGCTGGGAGACAAAGACAAATACAAAATTTTGGGAAATGCTTTTGATATGTCCATACACTACGTGAAACCCTACACTCTTAAGAAACCATAAACTAGCAGAGAAAGCAGCACCAGTTTTCCCTGAGTCCCAACTTTTGCTCCGGTTTTATCGTTAATCACATGAAGTGTTTTTTTCATAACCCTTTAATAAAAGCTTTAATATTAACATGGAACAATAACTTCCTAATTGATAAATATTGCTTTTAAAGTTTAAATTTTACATCTGATTTTATTTAATGTTTTGATCATATCAGAATAATTTTTTTATTTTTTTTTTTAAATATTTATCTTTTTATTAGGAAATAGTTTTTATTTTACTATATTATTTTTGAAAAAGAATTACATACAGCATTTTGCTGATTTATATTTACTTGTTTTTATTTGAAAAGGTTTATGCAATATGATGTCACTTTAAGATTTGTTTCTATGGGGATGGGGTAGTCAGTGGTCACAAGATTTTTCATAGATAATCATAAGGGAATTAATTCTCCATTTACTTCTATCTAATAATATTTTCATTTGTCTGAGATCTAAAGGTTTGTTATATTCTTCAATCAAACACTGCATCTTATAACTTTGTTTGGTAAATTTTCACCCAAAATGAAACTTGTGCCTTTAAAGGTGTCTCTGAAAATTTTAATTTCTTATCTTTGTTGCTCATATTAAAAATGTTATCTAAGACTAGTACCACTTAAAGCTGTTATTTATTTTCTTCCAATTGTTAGTGATTTTTCTGTCATTTAAATTTTCTTTACAATCTAATATCACTGCCACAAGATCGTTTTTCTTCATACAGCGCTATGTCCTCTTACTTTATGACTTCTTAACTGCACACCTACAATTTAAACACAGGCATTATTACTGTTTTGGGTTAGACATCTAAAACATTTTATATTTTAATGCTCTAAGAACAGTTGGCTTACATGAACTCTACATACATCCCAGATGGTTCTAACTAATTCTTGAACACTCATAAATTATACCTTTCCAATTCTCCTTCTCTTACAAATACACCATTTTTCACTTCCTAATGGCAACTCTAAATACAAATAGAAGCGCCGCTAACAGTATTTGTTATTTTCTATTAAACTTGACCAGAAACTTTCTATAATTTTAAGAATTAATTCACTTGAGAATAAAACAAAGTTAATCTACTACTATTAGAATGTAGGTCTTTGTTTTGTCTGGGAAACGCCATCTATTGAAAAAGTAGTGTAAGAACAGACGCTTAGATGAGAAAGTTTCATTCATTTTTAAGTATACATTTTCTCCCCAAAATCCATGGTTCGATGTCGTTGGTTTTCGTACCATCTAGGGGCGACCATGCGTATCGGGCATGGAAGCTGCTCCCTCCTATCATCAACCAATTTTCGTTCTGGGCTGAAATCGCTGCAGGGATATTATTTAACAGGCTGCGTGCTTTCAAAATCTGCCTTAACATGGTGGCATCTCCTTCAAATAATCTCTTGGCAAAACATAACTAATAACTTCAAATATAAACTTTTTTCTCCTCTATTCACCCCCACGATTTTGTTAAAATACTTTATGAAAGCATAACCTCTTCTGTGTTCTTTACTGAATTCCACCCAGATGGTTCCAGTGCTTCCCTGGTACTCTCATCCTTAGGTCTCAGCAACTCTACCTGCAGCGCCACTATTATCGTGCATGGATCCAGCCAGAACGCAGGAAGGCTAAAAATCTGGATGGCGTTCTCCCAGCGCTTTGAGGAAGTGGGCTTCTGTGGTTACGCGCCCGTCCTCGTTCAACTCTGCTTGCGCCTGAATACTGATATTTTCAGTGCTATGCATATATTCACAGAGTCGCATCTTAAAAAAAAACACAGCAGCCGCCTTGAGATCCTCCAATTTACATGTTCTATAGCCTCTAGAATCCTAGTATTTAGCAAGCTCCAAAATTTTTGAAACATTCATTAACTCTCATTTCCAGATCTGGAATCTCACTCTCTTCTTTTCAGATCAGTCAGTATACTGACGCTCAGGCCAACTAGTGAATATACTCTCTTCCAACTTTACCAATCAATGGTCTGTCCTTAGACTATGTGAGCTCTATAGTGGCAATTTAAATATATCAGCTTGAGTAAATGGCAAGCACTGATACTTTCAAGCTTCTCTATAAGGTTTCTTCTTTTGCTTATCATATCTAGTTTTCAGATCGTTTCTGGCCTGTTAATGGAGCGACTTCTTCCTCCATTCCTGTTAATTGTGGTGTCTTCGTTGTCTTCACTTATCTCCCAACTTTATTCCTACTATCAACGATTAGCTGCATTTCCAACTATGTTCCCTCTTTTCTCGATGATTCACCTTTTCATTTTTCCATTTATTTCAAATCTGCTACCTCGTTTTCATCTAGAGTTGCCTATCGTCTACAGCTTTCCCATTCAATTTTTGACGATCTGGGAGATTTGGTAAGCATACTGAAATATTATGAAATTCAACCTTTAAAACTCAACTTCAAAGATCTCCTCCCAAAAACACCTCACAACTTTCCTATCTTCTTCGACGGCTACTAACGTCTTACCTGTGAACAGCATAAATATTCTTGGAACTGATCATAAAAAAAAATTGTTTTGAAACTTACCAGTGAGTTAAGTATATGTCTTCAAAGATGGAGATTCTGTTTCGATTGCGAGAAATTTCTTCTGCTCAGTTGTTACTCCAGTTATTTAAGGGTTATATCCACCATTGTATGGAATACTGTTCTCATATTTGAGGTGGATCCGGTCACATACTTAATTTGGATAGGGTTGAGACAAAGGCTAAGGGCTTAATAAACTGTCTTTTACCTTCAGACTCCCTTGACCCTCTTTCTATGAAACGTGACATTGGCGCATTATCTTTTTCCTATAGGTATTACAGAGGCAGGTGCTCGAGGGAGCTGATCTCTCGCATTGCTCCACCATTGAGTCACTCTCGTAGCACAAAAGGTGCTGTGCTCTCACATGAATAATTTGCCTAGGATCGTTCATTGTTAAACCTCCTTCTTTCCAGCCGCATCTATTCTGTGGAACTAATAACTTTCATCAGTTATTATTGTTGTATTCAATCTTCCTCTCTTTAAGAC
>JABUQX010143224.1:15000-20467 GCA_015478945.1 Trachelipus rathkii | reverse complement strand
CACACACACACATATATATATGTGTATATATATATATATATATATATATATATATATTATATATATATAGATATATATATATATATATATATATATATATATATATATTATTGATAGTCTTTGAATGGTGTAATTGAATTTAAAATGGAAGAAAATATTTGTTAAAATTAAATTAAGAAATTCGAAATCCGATTTTGGGGTTTCAGCCATCAATTGAATTTCCCCCTTTTCCCCCTTTCCCCCCTTTTTATTCAGCCTCTCTACCCCTTCATCTTATCCCTCATTTCCCCAAAGATACCCCAAACTATCTTTGAGTAACCCTTTCTACTCCGGGGCATACCTTCAACCTCTTTGCGTCTCCTCTTCCATAAAGAAGGAAGGTGAAAGGATATGTTGGGGTAGGGTAAGTTATTTACTCTCAAACCCCTCTACCCACCTCTCACATCCCTCACCTCCCCTCTCAGCATAAGAGAATCCTCTTACTTCCCCTTTAGTTCCTCCTTCTACCCCAGGCATCACAATTCCCTCTCCCCTCATCTTGCTATTACCAAGTATAAAAAAAGGAGAATATATTAATGGATGGATGCCTTTTTGCCCTCCCCCCCAACTTTCTACTTTCTCTCTGCCCCCTCCCCCTCCCCCTCCTCTTGCGGTGGGGGGGGGAAAGGCAAAAGAATATTTGCTTGGAAATGGAAATTGACTCTTGAAGTTAAATAGATTTATTGCCAATGCCAACAAAATTGACAAAAAAAATATATATATATTCAAATTTTTTGTTTAAATTTGAAAAAAAAACGAAAATGTAAATTTTGCATAAAAATAAATAAAATAAATGAATTTAATTTTTTTTATTATGTTTCATTTATTATTTGTTCATTTCTATTATTGTTAAATGGGACAATAAATTAAAAAACAAAACAAGAAAATATAAATTCTAAATTCTAGAAAAATAAACACTCAGATCAAATAGTATAGAGCAAAATAAATAAAGTATATATATATATATATATATATATATATATATATATATATATATATATATATATATATATATATATATATATATATATATATATATATATATACATACAATAGTTTACTGTCTTGTAAACTAATAATTATATATATAGGAGTTATATATATATATATAGGAATATAGAGAAATATATATATGGTATATATATATATAAGTATGGTAAGTATGGAGCAAAGTAGTATGATAAGATATAAAATAAATATATATATATATATATATGTATATATATATGTTATATATATATATATATATAGTTATTATATATATAGTATAATGTAATGTGATAAATATATATATATATATATATATATATATATATAAAGAGACAAATAGATAAACACTCATAGATTCATAGATAGTTAGATAAACACCCTTTGCTGGATAGATAGATAGAAATATAGCAAAGTGAGTGACAGACAGATAGAATACAGAGTAAAGCATGATGCAGGTGATAGAATTGCTGGATGATAGATAGAAATATTGTAGATAGGATAGATAGATAGATAGATGATAGATAGATAGATAGATAGATAGATAGCGTAAGATTCTGAGAAGTCAAAAGTTTTCACCATTTTCTCTGCAGAAAGTTTGGAGAAAGCGTTCTCTGTAGCGATCGCTGAGGGCGCAATAAAAAAAGTTTACTCAGCGTTTATCGCCGTCAGAAGATTGAAGAAGTTGCGTCTCAAGATTCTACAGACGAAGTATTCGATGGTATTTGTCTCAGCCTGTATAAAAGAAAATTATATTACATTTAACTCCAAATTTTCCAGTTACCTCTGTAGTAAAGAATAGTTATATATATATATATATATATATATATATATATATATATATATATATATATATATATATATATATATATATATATATATATATATATATATATATATATATATATATATATATATATATATATATATATATATTATTGTTGTAAATATATAAAAATATATATATGTATATGTCAATTGATACCGTTTGTACATATATATATATATATCTATATATATATATATATATATATATATATATATATATATATATATATATATATATATATATATATATATATATATAGCCAGATATACAGTATAGCTTAAATATCCTTACATTCTTACATGCTAAACAACCTGCATAGTACAAAATCTCATAGAAAATCAGATTTTGTCTGTACTGAAGGTATTTCGATTCGAGAATGTTTGGTTTGTAGTATTGCACCATGTCGAGAAGTATGACCAACGACCCTACTAGAAACAGCGGAAACATCTTTGACATTTCTTTCAACATCGACCGAATGACACGGATACTTTGGTAGGAGAATTTGTTGATTACTAACCAAAATATCATCACTAATATCATCAAGAAGAGGTGGGGGGGTGATAGGAGTACTCCCCCAGTCTATCAGTTCCATGTAGGAAGTGGCGTTGAGATTGACGTTTAGCTGCCTTTTATCAAAGCAGCGAACTTGCACATTGGTGGAGGAAATTTTCTTTCTTGCTTGAAGAATTTGTTGACATGAAAATCTTCTTATTGTTTCCCGTTCATCTGCAACACCAGCTAGCAACAAGTTTTCTGGATGACAAAAATAGGAGTTGTTTAGGAGCACTGGAGAAATGATGTTCTGATCCTCAGGAGAAAGTTTTTGATACTGTGATACCATAAAGTGAAAATTCTTTGCACCATCTTGACAGAAGGGATGGGAGCGGATATAGAACCATATGGGGGCATAGAAGTTCAGTACGAATCGTACCAAACGCCTCAGATCATCAGATGCGGATTCTGTTGAAACGTACAATCGAAGCAGTCTGTTAGCTTTAGTTAGCCACCTTGCATGGCTTAAGGCACCCGGCTGTGCAGTTTTCAAATACCGCATATTATTATGATCTGCATTTTGTACCCCTTGCTGAATTAATAAACAGATTTTTAGTAAATACAGCTGGTCAGAACTTAGATCTTTCGTAACTGTTTCAGGAACATCAACTACAGAGCCTGGAATTGGTTGAAAATTAATGATGGGTTTGGTCTGAGGATCAAATGAGAGCAGTTTGGTTATAGGTCCTTCATGTGACGATGGGCCAGTTGTCTTCCCATCAACAACACTAAATAACTTCCTGAGTGGCAGTTCATTAAAATGCAACATGCATATGAGCCATTGAAGTGGTCTTTTAAGATGTAACTCCAACAGTGTGATTATTCCATTCTTGTTACCCGTATTCACAGGAGTTCCATCGCAAATCACTGCTCTTAAAGTCTCTGTAGATCTTGTTCGTTCAATAATACCCAGAATTTCATTAAATACATCTCGAGATCTTCCTGAGTTAGGACTAACGTGATCGATGTAACATGCATCTGGAAATGACACTAGCACGTAATGTTCTTCTCTAACTTTTCTACGCACACCTCCAGTATCGACAAGTGTTTCATCTATTTTTCCATCGAAACCAATGCAGACCATACCTCTGTGTTGCAGCAAATGCTCCTCTGACTGTTTGTCTCTCCAGTATTTTCTTTGGCGTTGTAACTTACTTGGATCAACAACGTTTTTTGGTGACAGAAGTCCGAGGTCCTTGAGGGCAGCATTAACTATGAGACATGCATCTCTATTGCTCACATTTGTCCTCTCTAATGCTTTACACAACTCAGGATACTGGTTTCTATTTTGAGGGTGACATTCTTCCATTTCTTCTGATTCTAAGGAAAATGATTCTTCTAGCACATCACTCTCACTGCCTGATAATTCAACTGAACTTACACATTTTTGCGTATCTTTGTGTCTCATCTTACTTTCAAATGTCAACCGTTTCCTTTTCCTTTCCTGAAGTTTCATGTTTTTCTCTGTTCTTTCCTTGTCCACCTTTCCTATTATCATGCGTCTTGAAGTGTTTTGATCAAGCCAAAATTGCCATTCCAATACAGGGATTTTCTTTTCATTGGGACATTGACATTGATTACGTTCAACTATACCATTATGAACACACTTGCACGCGCTAATGTCGAAGAGACGAGAAAATGATTTTATTTTATCTTGATATGTTAGAGAAGATTGTTTATTTCTTGAATATTTCATCAAATCATTGACATTCACTATTAGTCTCTTCACTTTCACTATAACACTTTCAAATTCTATTGTTGGAATGCCTGCTTTATTGTATATGCCTTTAACTTCTGTTGCCACTAACTTTGCTAGATGAGTAACACTGGCATCTTTGTTGACTACTTGATGGAACTTGTAGGCTCTAAAAACATCCTCAGCCAGTGGTAGCTGATTTTCGACAAGTGGTTGTGGATAACCGAATATTGCATGCCTGTCTTTATGCCTTGTTGCACATGCCATGATACGTCTTGCAATAATAGTAATAAACACTGCACCCACAGGACTTATCTCAAACGTCGAATAGTCTGGATCTGAAATGAGACAGAAATAGCTCTCAATTAGTATTAAAACCAAATTTTGAAGAACAAAGCATATAAAATTCATAACTTAAAAATAGTAAAAAACGATGTCAAAACCCTTTTAAAAAAACTAAAGTTGGGCCCCCTAGACATTGAGTAAATGCAAAATGATTTTTTGTCCCACTACAGGGAAGCCAAGGAGCACCAATTTGACCATGTTTGGTTATCCCACCAAAATTCAACCCAGCTTAATATATATATAGAGAATATATATATATATATATATATATATAGTATATATATATATTTATATATATTTTTATATATATATATATATATATATTTTATATTCAATTGTCGTTATATTACATGTTTAAGTCAAGAATCTGTGTTACACTATTTTACAATCTCGATGGATTATGATTATTGAGCTATTCTCGTAGGACCGAGTTAGTCAAATGAAGGTAACCGAAGAATCAGTAACTCATTTACCCAGGGACCAAGGCAGGATACAAGGGCCCAAGGAGTCAAGGACCCAGACACTGAGAAACTGTAAGATCTCAGGGACTTAGAAATTCAAATTTCTCAGAAATCGGGGCCTAAGGATCCAAAGGTTGAAGGGTCCAAAGACCCAAGAACCGAGGGATTCAGGAACCTAAGAATCAAGGGGAACACGAATCCAGGGAGCCAGGAACTCATTGAACCATTTATTTAATAATTAAGAGACCCAAGAATCATGGAACTCAAAGATCCAAGGAATATATATATATAGCATATATGAGAGCAAAGAGGAGTAGTATTTATGTTAGCAGCATCTAGAGTTAGTATATATATAGATAAGAGGTATATATATATATAGTAGAAAATATATATATAGTATATATATATAAGTATATACAGAGGTAGTGTATATATATATAATATGAGTATACATATTATAGAAAATATATATATATATATAGTATATATATATTATACATATATATATATATAAAGATATATATATATTAATATATATATATATATATATATATATAT
>JABUQX010143224.1:0-2500 GCA_015478945.1 Trachelipus rathkii | reverse complement strand
AAACCCTTCCTTTAAGATACCCTACCAAACTCCTCTGCCAATCCTCTCAAACTCTCTTCAGATTGGCCACACGAAACCCAATCATCCATATAATAAGTAGGGCACCCTCCACTCTCTTCCATTCTTGATCATTCTAACACCTTCTCCTTTAATTCTTTCATAGCCCCATCCATATACAATTTGAACAACCAAGCAGACATAAAACATCCGTGCCTCACTTCGCTATTAATATTAAACCAATCATTTTCGACTCCATTTATTCTATCGTCATACATATTTTTGATTCCATTCAGAAGCCTACCACCAACACAATATATCACTAACACCTGCCATAGAGCTTCCCTATTAATCTTATTCTACGCCTGTTGCAAATCCATAAAACCTAAATACAATTTCTTATTCTACTCCCTCATTTTCTCCCTCATTTGTTTCAATGTGAATATATATATATATATATATATATATATATATATATATATATATATATATATATATATATATATATATATATATATATATATATATATATATATATATATATATATATATATATTATATATATGTATATATATATATATATATATATATATATATATATATATATATATGACTTTTATTAAACCAGGGAGTAATAAAAAAATTTTACTTTTGTAAAGTTGGTAAAACTAAGAAATACATTTTATGATCCAAGGGAAAAATCAGAAATAAGAGATTTTATTTATTTTAAATTAAATTTGTGAAGTTTCATAAAGTCGATTTTGTGTACTTTTTATTATGTCTTAAATGAGATTTTTTTTTCATTTTCAAAATTATTTTATCTTGTAGTTAAATTATTTTTTCATTAGATATTTATTGAGTTAAATAAAAACTAAAACAATACCATAGACTAAATGCACGGCAGGCTGGCGTGTATGCATGGCAGACCCCTCGCTGCAGCGCGAGCGGTGCCGTGTAACAACTTACTTGCGTTGCTTGCCAGTAAGTTGTATATGTATATAATGTAAATATAACTATAGGAAATACCGTGCTATTGATTAAACTTTATTACATACCTTTTTTTATTTAATTGTAAAATTGAGAAAATTCGTAAAAAATCCCTCAAATGAAAAAATTAAATAATTCTCAGCTAGCATTACCAACCATTCCTATTCTAATTTTTTTATTGCTCCCTGGTTTACTAAAGGGCATATATATATATATATATATATTTATTATTATTATATAATATATTATATATTATATATATATATATATATATATATATTATATATATATATATATATATATTATTATTATATTATATTATTACCTATATATAGATTATTTATATATATATTGTATTATTATTATTACTGTTATTATTATATATATTATTATATTATTATTATTATATATTTATAATACAATTATATATATTATATATATATATATATATATATATATATATATACATATATATTATATATTATATATTATTATTTATATATATATATATATATATATTATGTATGATACATACATTATTTATACAACTGTAAACTTATATATATATATATATTTCTCGAATTTATATATAGATATATATATATATATATATATATATATATATATATATATATATATATATATATATATATATATATATATATATATATATATAATATTTTGCTAGGTTAGGCCTGTGTCCGTTAGAGAAAGATCGCTGTAGCGCTAGGTATATAAGGCCTACGATCGCGGTAGCGCTAGGTATATGATCTACGATCGCGGTAGCGCTAGAAATGCAAGGTTAAGTGATGAGCTTTGTTAAATATGGTTAGATTAAAAGCTGTGGTGGAAGTTAATAATTAATACTACTGTGTGTTCTTTTCCGAATATCGCTTTCTTTTCCTCTCTTAATTTTTATTTTACATTTAAACAAAGAGTTTTCTAATTTGTTCAAATAATTCCCAATTCCGCATAATTAAAACGAACAGATAATTAATTACAAAGATCCGAAAATAAATTATTTTTATTTAAGTCCTTGAAAAAGTGAATCGAGTATGGATCACGAAAGCTCGGCATCCTCTTTTATTCTGTTTCTGTGATTTTAATTAAGTTGTTATGTATTAGTAAATATTTTTACTTCCATATTTGAAAAATATTACCTCAAGGGACTTTATCATCAATAAATAACCAACTACGAGCATTTGTAGTATTACAAGATCATTATATATATATATATATATATATATATATATATATATATATATATATATATATATATATATATATACAAAGAAAGAACATATAATGGGAAGATAAAAAAATTACTGCTATATATATATATATTAAGCATATATATGTATATATATAGTTATTATATATATATATATATATATATATATATATATATATATATATATATATGAGAGAGTATATATATATATATATATATATATATATATATATATATATGTATATAGAGCGTAGGCAATATATATATATATATATATATATATAT
>JABUQX010143221.1:0-5000 GCA_015478945.1 Trachelipus rathkii | reverse complement strand
AAATATGTTTTTAGTTTTTCTATAGCATCGACCGTTTACGACGGCAGGAAGTATTTATTGGCATCTTCTCATTTTGTATTGTGGTTAAATACTTCCTGCCATCGTAGCACAAAAACGGTCGATGCTAGAGAAAACTAAAAACATATTTGGAATCAATGACTTTGAACACAATTAAAAATCAGTGAAGCAAAACAAAAAAATTTTTTGTAACGGTAACCACCATACAAAATGAGATGTCAATAAATACTTCCGCTGCCGTCGTAACACAAAAATTGTAAATACTAGAAAACTAAAACATATTTGGAATCTGCATAAAAAACGAATGAAAAACAATAAAATCAGAAACAATTTATTTTTTTGTAACGGTAACACCATACAAAATGAAATGGCAATAAATATTTCCTGCCGTCGTAACACAAAACGGTCGATGCTAGAGAAAACTAAAAACATATTTAAATCACAAATCAATTAAAACAATAAAAAATCAGAAGAAACCAGAATTTTTTTTTGTAACGGTAACCACCATACAAAATTGGATGCCAATAAATACTTCCTGCCGTCATAACACAAAAACAGTCGATGCCAGAGAAAAACTAAAAAAAATATTTAGAATCTACATAAAAAACGGAATAAAAAACAAAAGAAAAATCAGAACAAACATTTTTTATGTTACATAGTGTAATTAATGGAAAGTCCAAAATTAAAGATATCGGAAATATAGTGGAAAATAGACCCGGCTCGGGAGAAAAAGAAAGGAAAACGGCTTAAAAGAAATGTTCTTTATTTAGGATTTACAGTACTGGAATCGGTGTAAATGGATTCTAAATTTGGATAAGTAGATAGTGTTGATTTAAAGTGTAGAATGGATGTGAGAATTGAGATTTGGAAATGTATTTTCAAGGGTTATGTTATGATAAATTTCTTTTTGGGATGGTTATGTTCTTAGTATTTAAGTTATAAAATAAACGAAAACTATTATACTTGGTTATGTTGTTGGTATTTAAGATATAATTGAAATGAAAAATGATTAAGTTATTAATATTTAAGATATAAAAAAATTTAAAAATATTTAGCTTGATTATGTTGTTAATATTTAAAGTATATAAAAAATAAAATATTGAACTTGACTATGTTGTTAATATTTAAGATATAATTGAAAATGAAAAATGAACTTGATTATGTTGTTAATATTTAAGATATAATTTAACTAGTTCGTAAAGTTTTTAATGTCAGGGTTTCTGAATGCTAAGGAAGGTCTGTAGGATGAATCATTCACCCTGGTGTCTGGAGGGGTGGGGGAGATATTTCTACTAAAGTAGTGGGTGTTGGTTGGACTTTTTCTTGAGAAGGAGCTCTAGGGGTAATGTTGGAGGTTAGTCTATGGAGAATCTAGGAAAGAGAGGTGGTGGTGGTGATGTAAGTGTTTGTATAGGGGAAATTTTGGAGGAGATGGTAAAATTTGGAAGTTTCTTGTAGGTGATTTTGTATGTGCATGGGAGTAGGCTTCATGGGAAGTGCGTTCTTCCGGTGGTATTTGTTGTCTTGTTAGCAAATGGGGTGTGTATGGTGTTGAAGAAATTTGTTCTGGTGATGCAGTTTCTTCATTTGGGAATAAATGTCTTTGTTGTAAATTTTGTCTGTGTAGGGAAGGGATATGTAAAGGAGTTGTTGGTGTAGTTGGTGGTTGACGATTTGGTCGTTGTTGGGTTTGTATTGGGAATATTGCTTTTGGTGGGGCGTCTATAGTATGTGGTATGTTTCGTATGGTTTGTTGGGGAATTGTAATATGTTGAATTTGTTTTGCTATGTAGGTCACCGTGGTGTTTTGTTTGGGAAAGAGGTTGGAAATTGTCTGTAACTTTCGATATTTTCACATTATATCTGTGGACAATAAAAGATTTCGAAGAGTCGAGACATTGGAGTAACAGTTTGTTATAAGGAACAAACTGTTGGATTCTAGAAGGTGTTTGGTGGGGCGTGTATAGTATGTGGTATGTTTCGAATGGTTTGTTGGGGAATTGTAATATGTTGTATTTGTTTTGGGGGTAGTCTGTTTTTTATGTAGGTCGCCGTGGGGTTGTGTTTGGGAAAGAGGTTGGAAATTGTCTGTAACTTTCGATATTTTCACATTATCCCTGTGGACAATGAAAGATTTCGAAGAAGCGAGACATTGGAGTAACAGTTTGTTATAAGGATTATAAGGAACAAACTGTTGGATTCTATAATGACCTGACCATTTCTGGGCAAGTTTGGGATTGTTTAGGATTTGGGACGTTTAAGATGTGTACTAAATCGCCTATTTTCATTTGGATAGTACAAGATTTTGGTAGTTTTTTTTTTAGGATTTGTTTTTCTGTTTCTGCTTGTAAATGTTGTCGAGCTTGGTCCCTAATTAAGTGGGTTCGCTCGGCTCTTTCATCGACATAGTCATTTATGTGTTTACGTTGTGGTTGTGTAGAAGTAAAAGGGGGAGGAATAGTTTTTAAGGTCCCATGAGTCTTTTATTGTAAGTGTAAAGGAGAAAATGTAGGGAAGTTTCAATGGCGGAATGGTAGGTTGAGTTTATGGCAGTTTGTGTGATTGGGATGTATTGACCCCAGTCGTTATTACTGGTATTATCATCATAGAGTGGTAGATAATTGCTTATCTTATGATTTTCTTTTTTAATTAGTGCATTACTTTGTGCATGTCGAACAACTATGTTTACTGCCTTTATACGCCATTGGGCAAATATCTCTAAAAAGTTGGGAGGTCAGCTCCGGTGCCTGATCGGAAATAATTAATTCCTGAGTGGAATGTTGACAGTTTACCTTTCCAGGATAGCCTGTGCAATGTCTTTGGTAGTGTGTTGTTTTAGGGGGACAAGTTCAACATACCTAGTAAGAGTGTCTTTCATACAAAGGATGTATTTACATTGTGTAATTTTGCATTGTGGTAAAGGTTCTAAAATGTCTAGGTGGACTCTGGAAAAAGGTTCATACGGAGGAGGTATGCTTTTATGGGGGCATTTTTGGGAGTATTTTCTTTAATGTTTTGACAGGAGGGACATGTAGTACAATATTCATGAGTAAGTTTGAAAGTTTGTAAGTTTCCTGGCAAGGTCGCAACTTTTCCTCCTACTTTTTTCTTGTGTGAGGAAGGATTTCAAGGTAAAGGCCAAATGTTTTTCAACGGGTTTATTTAGGCAATCTTTCTGAATCAGGAAACAATCCCGTAGTTCCACCCGAAGTTCCACTACTTCCACGATTAAATGCAATAAACAAATAAAGCTGTATTGGTTGGAGAAACTAAGATGTGGAATTGTGCTTGTATATAACATGTGAAACGTTTCTCCAAAAAAAAAAAAATGTAAAAGTATTCTTAAAAAATATATGGTGATCATTAAAATAAAAAAAATATATGCAAAAAAATTATTCATAAAAAATATATAATCAAAAAAAGAAAACATAAATTAAAATCTTTCCCCCCCTCAAAATGAAAAAGGTAAAGTGCATAAAGTAAAGGAAAAAATATATAATATACATAATGTATTTTAAATCCCCCCAAAAAAGAAATTTTTTTCTTTTGGTTTGCTAAATTAAAAAAAAAGAAAAAAAATAGAAAGTAGGGATGTTAGAATGGTGGAAAAATTCTTTAACGATGCTTACAACATGCAGTGTTTTTAAATTCCCCCTCTTTTGACGTCCTAAGTTCAAAAATGGAAAAAAAATTGGAAAGTGTGGATGTTAGAATGAAGGCAAACTTCTTTAACGATGCTTGTAACATGCACTGTTTTTAAATTCCCCCCCTCCCAAAAAAAAAAAAAAAAAAAAAACTTTTAACATGCTATTTTCACAAATGGTAAAATAAAAAAAACGAAAAGGTGGGTGTTAGAATGGCAACAAAACTTTCTAAAAAAAAAATACCATTAAACATGCAGTGTTTTAACCATAGGCGTGAAATTAAAAAAAAAAATTCATTGACGTGCAATGTTCACAATGAGAAAAAAATTAGAAAGAGGGGATGTTATAAAAATCGCAAAGTGTATTTCTTAGAATTATAGTATAGTTTCCACAACTTTTAAAAGTCACTTACAACATTCAAACCAATATATTTTCCTTCAAACCTACAATTCATGAACGCATTATTCGTAGTACTAAAGTGCTATGAATGAAACTCTTAAAAATTATATATAAATTAAAGAGTAAGCAAAACATTCATTTGTCAGACGGATGCAAACGCATTTAAATTCTGTGTACACATACCAAAATATTTTTAATGTAATAAAGAATAAAATGTTTAAGTAACTATGAATGAAACCTTTAAAATTAAGGATAAATAGAAAAATAAAAATCCAAAACGTTCATTTGGCACAAAAAAAAAAAAGGAAAACACATTTAAATTCTGTGTACACATAACAAAACATTTTTAATGTAATAAAAAGTGAAAAGGTTTATCTATGAATGAAGTATATAGAAAAAAAATATATATATATATATATATATATATATATATATATATATATATATATATATATATATATAAATATATATATATATATATATATATATATATATATATATATATATAAATATATATATATATATATATATATATATGTTATACATATATATATATATATGTTATATATATAGCATATATACAGCAGCAGTTATATATATATATATATATAGCAGCAAGAAAGAAGCATATCTACATATTTAAATAAATATATAATTGGTATATATATAAATATATATATATATATATATATATATATATATATATATATATATATATATATATATAAATATATATATATATATATATATTATATTTTATATATATATATATATATATATATATATATATGTATGTATGTATATATATAAATATATATATATATATATATATATATATATATATATATATATATTGAAGTGGCGCAATGAAACGCGAAAGCGTTTCACGATAATGCGAAACGATAACATCACCCGATAACTGAACGAAGTAATACCTTG
>JABUQX010143220.1:0-41990 GCA_015478945.1 Trachelipus rathkii | reverse complement strand
GTTTACTTGGATTTCGGCTTTCGGAATTTGGGTGTTTAACCGTTTTCGCATTTATCGTGAAACTTTCGCGTTTTTCGTGCGCGCTTCAATATATATATATATACTCAAATAGTATAAATATATTATAAAAATATGAACTAAAATTACTAAATAACTTCAGCACCTCCCATTTTTTTCTAGGCCACCTACCACACTTCCCCCCTCTAGGCCTCCCAGCGCCCACAAGGGGGCGTTATCGTCCACTTTGAGAAACACTGGTTTAAATGAATGAGTCACTGGAGATTTTACTCTCCATTAGCGATTCGAACATTGGACACCGCGTCGCAGCGTTAACAATAACCGGATGCTCTAACCGCTAGGCCATCCACGTTACACAATAAGAGCAGCTTCAAGCGTAGTTTTAAAGCACCGGTTTTCTCATCCTGGTGCTGAGTACTAAAGCCTGGCCCCATTTTAAATATATATATATATATATATATATATATATATATATATATATATATATATATATATATATATACTATATATATATATCTATATATATATATATATATTTTTTGGAGTCAGTGTACAGGACTCACAAAGCGGCCACACTGGGTTGAAAAAATCAACACCATGGGCGGGTCCTGGATCTTACATGTTTCAAACGTCAAAAAAGATTTAAATAGAGAAACGAATATTCAGTCACTTAAAATAAACAAAAACTAAACAAAAGTGTATCCTTGCAGTATAAAGTCCTAGTGTTACATAACAAAATCAAATATTATGAAGAATATTCACTTCTTGTAGAAACAAGAAAATAGAGTTACTACTAAAGTAGGAAGATTCGGATAAGATATGGGATAATCTTTTGGAAGGTGTTATGGATCGTAAAGTAGGAAAATAACGGCGGCGAATAGAGTCCAGCTGGGAACAATCAATGAAGATATGGCGAACATATTGCGGGGTATGACCGACAAAATTTGCAAGAGAGGGGTTCCGTAACATATAGTACCAGGTGATATTAGTATGGCCCAATACGGAGGCGATGCAAGTATCACCTCGATGTAGCGTTTCGTCAGTGGAGGGTAAGCCACTCCCCGACCAGAAGTCAAACTTACCTCTTCCTAAGTTTGCTCTCTCTGATCATTTGTCATGCTCACATAATAAGATCAACCTTGTCGGAGGCAAGATAGTAATCAATCGATGGGGTAGCCTTGTCAGGTGGCGTCAGATTACCTGGAACTAACTCCGAAATGAGGTGGCCATTTTGGCCTCTGTCAGCGATTTCATTTGCCAGTTACCCCTACATGAGAAGGGGTCCAACATAAAATAATTTGTTTCTTGCAGGAATATGGAGCAGCCGAAGAAATTGCTCCACAGCAGATACCATTGTATTTTTAGGAATAGGGGGCTTTAAGCGCCTGGATGGCGCTGAGCGAATCTGAATAAATAACGTAAAATTGATCTTGGTTAAGGATAAGAATTCGAGATAGCGGCACGCAATCATTACCAGCCATTGTTCTGCTGAAGAATTTAGTATAGGGGGGGAGGGTATGGGAAGGTTGCGATCAGGAAGAATGTAGATGCTTACACTGTTCCCAGTTTTGAACATCATTAATGCTAGGGTGAACTCATCCTTGAACTGTGGAATGAGACAAGAATGATGCCTTTAACAGAGCAGCAGAAGCTAGATTTGGAGAGAGAGAGGTCAGAGCCAAACAAATGGTGGGAGCGGGGAACAACCAAGGTGTGAATCCCTCATCGTATGAGAAAGGCAGCACCTTTGGTAAAGGGATGTTAAGTAGGATGTTATGAACCGTATTCGCAAATGGCCAGTAATTAAGATTCTGAGTCCTGCAGAATCGGTGTCGGGGCAGACGGTATTGGGTTTGAAAACAGAGAAGAGGGCAGCAGCACATGGTACTGTTCTCTTCAGAAGAGAGTGGCTCAAACTGGCTTCAACCAAGGCTTACCCGAGGGAACGATCAGGCTCCAGTGGAGATACGGATCGCCTCTTTTTGTATGGGATCCAACAGATGCAGTAGAGTAGTGGGGAGGGCTGACCATATACTACACAGCCAGTCAAGCTTCGGGTGAACTAGGGCGTATATAGGGCGTCAAGGGACTTGCGATCAACTGCCCCAAGATTTGGGCGAGATGACGTAACAGGTCAAGAGCGCGATGACAGGTTGTTTTTGTGTTTAATATGCGGTGCATGTGTTAAGTGGTCATCTAGGATGAGCCCTAGAAATTTGACCTGTGAAGTTACATGAATGGGCGAACCATATAAGGTTAGGTTCGCTGGGAAGAGGTGGCAAGTTCTTTGATTCCCTTTTTTCTTGAAAAGCACTGCTGAGGTTTTGGTGGGAGAAAAATGGAAGCCATAGGAGTTACCCCATTGTGAAATATTCACAATAGCTAGTTGAAGTTGCCGTTCGAGAGAACGGCAACCAGCTATATATAACACAAGGTCATCAACATAGAGAGAAAAAATTGAAGCCGTCGCTGGGATGAAGTAACAATGTCATTAAATCCGAGAGCAAACAGTAGTACACTTAGAACACTACCCTGCGGAACCCCTTCTCCAGGGTAAAGTGGCGTGACAGAATGAACAGGCTGGATGGATCATTTGACAAAGACATTTAATGAAAGAGGGAGGTTGTCGAGGCTGAGCAAATGGGTTTAGGAGAATCCAAGTTCTCCACGTTGTATCATAAGCTTTTCAAGGTCAAAGAAGACACCCCCACCAGTTGAGAAAGCTTCCCGGATGTCATGGTCTAGTTTTGACAAGCGTACCGCGGTAGAGGGTTTGGCTGGCAAACTGGAAGTTTTAATGGCTCACTCGACTCAAAGAACAGGAAGTAAGCGGCCAGAGACCATTTTCTCCATTAATTTACAGGTATGGCAGGTCAGTGAAATTGGTCTTTTGTCCGCCAACTTCGGATTTTTCCCAGGTTTGGGGATAGAAATTACAAAAGCTGGTCAAATAGATGGAAGAGGATTCGATCCAGATTGTTATATAGATCCAGCAAAAATGCTGATGCCGGGATGTATATGACGGAGCATGATATATGAAAAAATTATGTCTGGACCAAAATAAGCGGGTTTTTTACTCTCGGTGCACTTGGACACTCTTTCAGAAGGTAAAAAGACGGTTGTGGGTATGATCTTCCCTTTTGCTGTTGAAAAGTCTGGCAGTGCTGTGGGTTCTCGGTTTTAGAGAAGCTTCAGTGTAGCGAGATAGACTCGAATGGTTGACAAAGCTATAACCTAACGCATCAGCTACAGCAGCAGGAGCGTCATCGTATCAGGCCCATAACGGAGGGCTGTGGGTGAGGAGTTGTTGGAGCGACAAGATATTTTCTGTTCCACACTAAAGGAAGGGAGTTGTGGAGTTAACAGACAGTTGATATGTAAGTTCGAAAATATTGTTTACGCGTTTGACGATTAATTCGCTGAGATCTCGCTGCGGCTGCTTTATAAATAATCATGTTTGGAGTTGGTGCGGGTCTTTTACCCTTTTGTAGTTTCTTCTTCTCTCGGTTGGCTCGTGCGCACTCTTGGGACCACCGAGGGGTTGCCGACCATACCTGAGAGGCTGCAGAATGCAAGCTTCCGCTGCAGGAATGACTGCTACTGGAAGAAGCAAAGGCATCATCAACGGTCAAATCACGTTTGTGAAAGGAGAAGGGGGTTGGCTGTGGCCTGATAAAGGAGCCTCCGTTCGATCACTTGCCTCCACAGTTGGGTTTGCATTGGGCTTGGAACAGGCTCATTTAATGCTGTGGAGTATAATTAACTGCCGAATAAATAATCACAGCAGGACCGGGTAAAACGATTCCTTGGGGAATGGGAGCAAGGAAATATCGATAAGAAGAAGTGTGTGACATCTAGAGCGTTCCATAGGTTGGGGTCCTGTGTTAAGGCATCCCAGGGAAGGGGTTAGAAGTCTAATAAGATCTTGGACTTTGATGAAGTGACAGAGTCACCCATAAGGGGGTGGGGATTGAGAAGTACTAGTATAACAACTGGAGCATAGGAGCTGTTTGAAAAAGTCTGCTAAGTCGGCCTTAGTAAATTCACTACTCAGAGCTAAGTAGATTGAACAGTAATATCGATGGACAAGTGAATTCTTGCCGCTACTGCATGAAGTTTGATTTGGAGAGGGACTGGGGAATAGGGGATAATTTGTGAATGAGTATTCCTGCACCTCCTTTATACCTCTTTCTATAGAAGTTAACGGCAATTTATATTCAGATGGTTGAAAAAGTTGCGATGACATAGTCAAGTTCCTGCAAACATATACCTTTGGTGTGCATATGTTTATTAGTTGAATCAAGTTATTTAAATTAGAGTAATAGCCTGACAATTCCATTGAAGAAGTGATGTGGTGAGTTATGAGATATTATGATGTTGGTCTAATGAGACATTGTCTATATGTGACTGGGGGAAATGTTGGAGGTGGGTTCCAGATTGAGAGGAAGGTGAACGTGGGTCTCGGCGAAGGGAGAACAAACCACCAGGGGGAGAGGGTGATCTTCACCAGAGATTTGTTAGGATTTGTATGACATCTTTTAGGAGGAGTTTTCAGATATGTTTGGTGAAAGAGCTTCACCATGAATGCGATATAAGTTGAATTCAACCAAATCCAACTTGTTATGTTGGGTTTGGTTGGTTAATAAAAGAGCATTCGTAATGCTCATATTTATTAGTGAAACGTATCAAATTAACAACAGATTCAGAAATGTGGGAGGGGCATAGAGTGGTTTCCATGGAAATGGGAACGGAAGGGTATTGTCTTTTTGAGAATGTATTGGGATTACGACATCGATTTCCAATATAGGATTCGATGATTCTGGAGAAATTTCCAGTACTTCATCATGCAGGTGATTTTGAGAAGTGGTGGGGTTGAGTTGAAGATACAGGACCTCTAGGTTACATCTTTCATGCTACATCATGTTGAACGTTTACGTTGCAGCGTTTACGATTAAGACATTTCCATTTTCCACTTTCTCTGAAAATGCAGGAAGCATTAGAGAGATGGATTATCGCATCGAAATACATTTAGGGCTGTTGTCAATTCATCTTCTAGGGCAGTGGTACCCCAACCAGTAACCCACGGGCAACATGTGCTCCTTGCCGTTCTAATGGCTGACTCATATTCTAGATTTATCACGTTTGTAAAATGATAGATTTAGAGATTAAATATATATATATATATATATATATATATATATATATATATATATATATATATATATATATATATATATATCTCTATATACTATCTCTACTATATATAATTGGTCATAATCTTCTGTCACCGGGACTATAGTCTTGTGAATTTTCCGCTTGATATATCTAAGGTTTTTGACAGGGTATGACACGCATCGCTACTCTCTAAGCTACCTTCCTTTGGATTTCCTCCTTCACTTTGCTTACTCTTGTCTAGTTTTCTTTCAGATCGTTCCATTTCAACTCTTGTTGATGGAGCAACCTCTTTCTCCTTTCTTGATAATTGTGGGTGGTGTTCCTCAGGGTTCTGTTTTTTCTCCACTTTTATTCCTACTTTTCTTTAACGGTCTTCTTAGCTGGACTTCTAACTTTGTTCACTCTTATGCTGCTAAGTCAACTCTCTATTCCTCTACTCATTTCAAATGTGCTCCCTTGTTTGTATCTTGAGTTGCCTCTCGTCTACAGTTTTCAAATTCAATTCTTGCCGATTTGGTCAGAATTTCTCAGTGGGCTAACCACATTCTTGTGAAATTCAACTCTTTAAAACTCAACTTCTTCCCATATCTCCCTCTACAAAACATATCCAACTTTCTATCCCCATCAGAGCAGCTCTAATATCTCCATGTATAACCACCATAAAAATATTCTTGGACTGGCATAAATAGTGAATTATCTTGGAATCTCATATAAATCGGTTGCTAAAATGGTCTCTATGAAGCTGAGAATTCTGTTCAAATAGATTTTTCTCTACTCAGTTACTCAGTTATATAAGGGTCTTGTTCGCCCTTGTATGGAATACTATTATCACATTTAGGGTGGATCGGTTCCACCCTCCTTTTGGATAGAGTTGAGGCTGGGCTTCAGAGACTAATAAACTGTCCATTACTTTCTAATTCCCTTCCCTCTTTCTCTGCGAGTTGATATTGGTGCCCAATCTCTTTTACCATAGATATTACAACAACAGGTGCTGGAGAATTGACCTCGCATTCCTCCACCACTAAGTCGCCCTCGTAAAACAAGAATTGCCTTACTCTTACATAACTATTGTGTGAATATTGGATACTCAAGGTTTACTCATTGGGGTGCCTCCTTCTTTCCAGCCACATTTGTTTTGTTGAACTATTTGCCCTCATCCATTTTTCCTGAGGTATTCAATCTTCCTCTCTTTAAGTCTAGCGTCTACGGTAATTGCATTAGACAAGGGACTGGTTGAATTTACTTTCTTTTATGTTTTTTTCTTTTCATTCTTTTTTGTTTTTTTGTTTTGCCCCCTCCTTTGGAAAAGGGCCCTGTCTGTGAATGGTGGCATCGTATATATATATATATATATATATATATATATATATATATATATATATATATATATATATATACTATATATATACTCTCTCCTATCTCTCTCTCTCTCTATATATATATATATAATAAATTACTGATTATTAGTGGTCGTCGTCCTATATTGTTTAAGCAAAAATTTTAAAAATTTTTAATTTGCTCGCGATACACTAAAGGTTGGGCACCACTGCTAGGGTATAGAATCCCTTAGAGAGGGCCGATAAAGGAAACTCGGGAGAAGAGTTGTAGGAAAGAATCAGAGGAGCTAAAACTGTCTTGTAGACTATTAGATGATTGGTTGTGGTTGTTCATTAGTTTGGGATTGTTTGGGTACCAGTCTATTAAAGCCTTCACATTCATGTAAGTGGGCACTATGGCGGGTCTCTTCTGAGTTGCATTTTTTAAATACAGTTTACTGTCTTATTATTTGGGAATTCATTGCTTCTATGTTTAACAGAATAATCTTAACTTGGCTAACTACTTTCTGTGTGTTTTAAACATCTTTGTAGGGGTTTTTGGCGTAATAGTGGGAGGCAAATTAAGGGACAAAGAGACTGTCCTTCATAAGTTTGGTGACCCAAATTGGTGAGTATGGGACAGTGTGTCTTGGCAGGAAGTGTTTTCCAAATTTTGTATTGGATGAGCTAGCTTAGTTTCATTGGTAGCTTGTTGAGAGTTAATGTTCAGGATAGGCTTGTTGATGGCTCTTTGGACGGGAGATTCAATCAAGAGCTGCTTTTGTGCTCTTTGAGAAGTTGGTAGTGTGGGCAGTACAGGTAGACTGGTTGCAGTACTTGCCTGGGTTTCAACGGAATTTAAGAGAGTAGTTCTATTAGGATGGGGTTGTGTTGGCGGATTAACACGTGGAGGCGTGGGGGTAGCTGTAATTGTGGCGATATATATATATATATATATATATATATATATATATATATATATATATATATATATATATATATATATATATATATATATATATATATATATATATATATATATATATATATATATATATATATATATATATATATATATATACCGTATATATATATATATATATATATATATATATATATATATATATATATATATATATATACATATATATATATATATATATATATATATATATATATATATATATATATACATATATCTTTCATATATATACTATACATATATATATATATATATATATATATATATATATATATATATATATATATATATATATATATATATATATATATATATATATATATATAAATAAATATTTAGACAGATATATCTATATATCTCCTCTCTTTCTCTATACATTTGTGTATATATATATATATATATATATATATATATATATATATATATATATATATATATATATATATTTACTATGTCTCCTTGGTTATTCAATTTATATATGGATTCGGTTATGAAAGAATTAGAGGTGGGGGTGGCAGGAAATGGTGTTAGATGATGGAAATTGAGTGGTGAGTGGTATTGTAGTTTTTGAGATGTGATTTTTTTTTTTTTTGGGTTCTTTGTGGCGAATCTGAAGGGAGTTTGGAAGATAGGTAGAGAGATTTGGCAGGGTGTGTGTAAAGGAAGTTTGAAAGTAAACGTAGATAAGAGTAGAGTTATGGTTGTGAGTGAGGATAGCCCTCAGTAAGTGATGTTGAGATGGTGAGCTTGGCTGGACAAATCTCTCAGTTTAAATATTTAGAGATTGTGTGTTGGTGTGGCCAAGAAGTTGTGGAATAGCAGGAAGGGTGGCTGGTGCATTAAATCGTTGGTGAATATCAAGGACTAAAGTCTGGGTGCGCTAGGGTCTTGCAGGGTATGTTGTTACCTGTGTTGTGTATTGGTGAGACTGGTCTGGATAAAGAGAGTATGATCAAGTTCAACGTGTCAGATGGACAATCTTAGAATGCTGGTGAAGTGATAAAATGGGGAATGAACGTATTAGAGGAGTTGTTGGTGTGAAGAAAGGGTTTAAACAATCAGTTAATGAAAGTATGTTGAAGACGATTTGCGATCTGCTATGCCCGATAAAAATTAGTCCGGTTGATTAAGCGGATGTGAAGTGCGAGTGTGTTAGGAACCGACCGGCTGGGAGGCCGAAGAAAAGTGGATTGGGTCAGTAAAGGAATGTTTGCAGGAGAGAAAAGTGAGAGTTTAGCGGCGAGAAGAAAAGTGCATGATAGGAGAAGAATATGGCGGGGTGTTATGAGGGTATGGTTGGCCATTCACCTGGGCCAGGAGATGAACTACACGTTACCATGATGAGGTCCGTCGCGGTCCCGTGAGCTCTAGGGTGGATTTTCAGCTGCTATGAGTACTTACTAATTAATGGTACAGAGGGGCGGTAAGGCTGGGCTTTCTTTTTGACTTTTGTCATATTCTTCTACTGCTTTTCTTTTCCGATGCATGTACAGCACCTTACCACTGTAGGGAAGAGGAGATTGGAATATATATATATATATATATATATATATATATATATATATATATATATATATATATATATATATATATATATATATATATATATCTTTTTTATATATATATATATATATATATATATATATATATATATATATATATATATATATATATATCTGTCTGTCTTTGGTGGGATGTGTTAAAAACAGCAGGGAAATGGAAAAAGAAGAAAAGAGAAGATCTAGGATAAAGAGTAAAGAAGACGGATGAAAACTTCAACAGGACTATTAAAGAGAGTTCTAGAAGGTTTTTTGTTTTGTCAGATTGTCAGAGTAAAGAAAATGTGACGCATTTATTGAGACCAGATTGTTGTTTGTAAGCAGCTAACAAAATTTATCAAAATCTACTTAAAATATTTAAAATTTTATTAGATAAAAAAATTTAAATTAAGATCAGATTATAAAACAATAAAAATTAATTATTTTAACGAACTCAAGAAGAGGAGCAACAAAATTTTTAATTCAGTTCTGTTGAGAAATTTTACTGATATTAAATAGACAAATAAAGCGGTATCCTAAATAATTTATTTGAGGAGCGGCAAAACTAAATTATCAATTCTTTTTGACATAAATGAATACTTGAAAATAAAGAAGCTGCTATGAATAATTTCTGGTCTAAAAGTGGATGTTTCAACTTTCAACGCAGTTGGGAAATATGAAGATTATCTTCGCATGGCTCTTGAAGCTGGGAACCTTCTTCTGCCATTTTCCTCTTCCCGTGAACGGTCGCAGTAGTAAAAATACATCTAAGATTGACACCACCCTGCATTCCATGCGGGTCACGGTGTTTAGAATGATAATGATAAAATATATATATATATATATATATATATATATATATATATATATATATATATATATATATATATATATATATATATATATATATATATATATATATATATATATATATATATATATATTATATATATATATATATACATAAAAGGTATATATATATCAACCCCACGAAATTATTTAAGCGATCAAAATTTTGATTCTTTAAATCTCTAAATTTTTATTTTATTTTTGAGTAGATGTACAAGGACCCACAGCACACAAGAATGCAGCTATACCGTGTTAGTAAACTAACGAAAGAGAATCCGTAACCACTAGAACAAGGCTGAGATGATTAAACCTTATACAAGAAGCTCAGTTCCAATAGGAAGGCAAAAACTTAATCACTATGAAAGGGAGATGATTCAGATAAGTTGCGCTGAATTCGATGCTGAAGAGGTATAGCTAGCACATCAGGGAAGAACTTGCTTCTAAGGGTCGAGATGATCACGCAACCCACAAAGAGATGAACGACTGTGAGTAGACAAATGCACAAGCACTTAAAATGACTAATCGGTGGGAATTTAAAAAAAAAAAATTGTGATAAAGAAGGTGGATTGAAAAGACAATCGATATTAAAAATTTGCGGAAAGGATGAAGATTAAAGGTTATATATGTGACAAATGCTAATGCACGAATGCACATACTACTGATGGGGCCAGTGGGGATGCAGAAAGTCCCACTAGCATTGGTTCTTATTACGATGCCATGCTCTAGACTATTATAAAAAAATATATATATATATATATATATATATATATATATATATATATATATATATATATATATATATATATATATATATATATATATATATATATATATATAAACTCTATCTTTATATGTCTCTGTATATAACTATGTAAGGGAAATTGAATAATGAATAGGGATGGTGCGTTTGTAACTGATGAAATGGATGCGAGGAGATTGTGGAAAGAACGCTACAAAAATCTGTATAGCATTCGCTGTAATGAAGGTGATAGTGAATGTGTGTGGGTTTGATGGTTTTGAAGAATAGAATTATTTAGGGATGATGTCATTAGCAAGGAGGTAATGGTTAAAGTGAGAAAGTTGAAGGATATGGTGAATTTACCGGGTATAAAAATTACTTTTAGAATAGTCAAGAACGGAAATGGTGATGATTGGATGAAGTTATTAATAAAGCGTTTATGGATGTTATGATTCCAAGGGTTGGAGAACAGTAATAGTACCCTTATAAATAAGGGTAAGGGAAAAAGGGGAACTGAAGGAATTATAGGGGAATTAGACTATTTTGGTCAAAAGAGTGCGTCAAGTGACTAAAGGACTGATTGGTGAAACAAGGTGCGTTTAGGAGTATTAGAGGATGTGTGGATCAAATCTTTAAATTGAAGCAAATGAGATTGAGAAAATGAGAGAAAAAATAAATTATTTAGGTCTTATGGATTTGCAATAGGCGTTTGATTGGATTAATAGGGAAGCTCTATGGCAGGTGTTAGTAATATATGGTGTTGGTGGTAGGTTTCTGAATGGAATGAAAAGTATGTATGACGATAGTGAAGCATGTGTAAGAATAAATGGTGTCATAGTGATTGGTTTAATGTGTAGCAGGTGATTTTGGATGTATTGTCTCCATGATTATTCCAATTTGTATGGATGGGTTGCTGAAGAATTAGAGTGGGGGTGGCAGGAGATGGTGTTGGAATGATGGAGAATAGAGGTGAGTGGAGGGTGCCCTACCTATTATATTATATGAGGGTGATTTGGTTTTGTTTGGTGATTCAGGAAGAGTTTGAGAGAGAGAATTGGTAGAGAGATTTGGCAGGGTGTGTATAAGGAGAAGATTTAGTAGCATAGATAAAGTGGAGTTGTGAGTAGGGTTGATCTCGGATTTGAAGTTATGTTAGATGGTGAGCAAGCTGGAATAAGTTTCGAGTTTAAATATTTAGGATATATATTTGGATGAAAGGGGAACGGATGATGGAGAGTGTAGTAGTAAAAGTTGTGAATTGTGGGAAGGTGGCTGGTGCAATTAAATCGTTGGTGAATGTAAAGGGACTAAAGTCTTGAGTGCGCTAGAGTCTTGCATGAGTGTATGTTGTTACCTATTTATTATATAGTGAGTGAGACTATGGTCTGGAAATAAGAGGTATATCTAAAGTTCAATGTGTCCAGATGGACAATCTCAGGGGCGTGCTAGGTAGAAGAATTGATAAAAAAATGGGGAATGAACGTATTAGAGAGTTGTGTGGTGTGAAAGGGGTAAACGAGAGAATAAATGAAAGAATATGTTGAGATGGTTGGTCATGTGGAAGGATGAATGATAGTCAGTTGGTTAAGCCGGATGTATAGTAGCAGTGTGTTGGGTACACCACAAACCGGCTGGAAACAGAAGAAAAGTGGATTGAGCCAGTAAACAGAGTGTCTGAAGGGAGAGAAATCTGAGTTTGGCAGAGGCGAGAATAAAGGTTCATAATAGGAAAGAATGGCGGGGTTTTGTAAGGGGTATGGTTTAGCCACCTAAGACGAGGATGAACCACTTACATTGACGATATCTCCTGCATAGTGATGGTCCGTCGCTTGGTCCCAGTAGAAGCTCTAGGGTGGATTTTCTGATTGCGACGAGTTCTTACTAATTAATGGTACAGAGGGGCAGTAAGGCTGAGCTTTCTTTTCGACTTTGTCATATTCTTCTGCTTTTTTTCCGATGCATGTACGCACCTTACCCCCAGTCTTGGGGAGAAAAAGGTAGATGAAGAAGAAGAAAATATATATATATATATATATATATATATATATATATATATATATATATATATATATATATATATATATATATATATATATATATATATATATATATATATATATACCTAGTAGTTAAATATTGCATAATAATCGCAATTATATAAGATGTTAAAGAAAGAACATATAATGAGAAGGTAAAGAATTAACTGCCTTCTCTGGGATTGAACCACCGCATGTTGCGCGTGAGGACAATATGCCCGGTGCTATATGATTGAGCCATCCTCCAACCCAAAATAACGTTGGATTCGGGCGGTATAAAGCAACCGAGTTCCCGTCAAGGCGACATCACCAGGTGTCCAGCCTGTCCTATCTCTCGTTCTTTATATTTTTAGATGTTAAATATTGCATAATAATCGCAATTATATAAGATGTTAAAGAAAGAACATATAATGAGAAGGTATATATATATATATATATATATATATATATATATATATATATATATATATATATATATATATATATATATATATATATATATATATATATTCACATATATATACATATATATACATATATATATATATATATATATATATATATATATATATATATATATATATATATATATATATATATATATATATATATATATATATATATATATATATATATATATATAATAAGATATATACTCTATATATATATATATATATATATATATAAATATATATATACTATATATATATATATATATATATATATATATATATATATATATATATATATATATATATATATATATATATATATATACCGTATGTGTGTGATGTGACGATTAAGAATTTTTGACGATGACGATTATAGTAAATTTTGACGATGACGATTAATTGAAAAAGTATATTTTAAAAATTTTAAAAATTTATAATAAGGAAGAATTAAAATGTGTTCACTTCATTCTTTTTGAATGTATAAATACATTAAGAACCGCATTAATACATAGAAAGTTTTCCTGTTATTCATTAACATCTTGGTTTTGTTTCTAATTTCTATTTTATAATAATAATAATAATAATAATAATAATAATAATAATAATAATAATAATAATAATAATAATAATAATAATAATAATAATTTCTCTTGATTAAGAACACTGGCCAACAACATTTTTCGGGCATAAGGTTTTCCAACGGTTTTAATATAATTCTGGGGTGCTGATTCCAAATCTGTCATCGGTTTTGGTCTATCACATCAGGTTTTTGATGAGATCACATATTGCAGTTTTAAATAAACAGCAAATTTATGATCATTTTTTGAATATCTGAACAAACTTACAGATAAGAATAAGGTACGATACGATATACAATGAAAAATATATTGAATGATCCTCAGCACGAGGTTGTGATAGTGAATGCATATAAATGAATAAATGCT
This sequence comes from Trachelipus rathkii, assembly GCA_015478945.1. Lineage (NCBI taxonomy): Eukaryota > Metazoa > Arthropoda > Malacostraca > Isopoda > Trachelipodidae > Trachelipus > Trachelipus rathkii. The sequence goes on along the minus strand of JABUQX010143220.1, from coordinate 27,941 downwards.
TATCATTTTAGAATTGACATGTGAAATTAAGGAAAATATGTAAATTGACAATAGTGATGTTACATTTGCATAAACGATCTCTGATGTACATACAGCTTGTGGAATGTCTCTCATCAAGGACCAGCAGTAATCTGCCATCATATTGGTGTCCCATCGGCCTTGGTAACACACTTCCATAAATTTAATGTCTTGATGAAAGCGTTTACCTTGCTCTCCCCTCACGTGACCCAAGTTCTTTGGAAAGTAGTCAAAGTGACTATGTAAGTAGTTAACTTTGATGCTTATTTTACACCCAAGTGCTTGGAAACTCAAGAGCACCTCCTCCGCAATCTCTCGGTAGTTGTCTGCTTTCCTGTTCCCAAGGAAATTCTGTACATCAGAGAATGCGTTCCAAGCTCTAGCCTCTACCTTCAGTCATTGTTGTTTGTTGTAACAAAGTGTGGATCACTGATAAGTTTTCTTATTTGAGGATCATCAAATATTCCTGCCTTCTTCGTCACCCCTTATAGGGCAACTCTCTCACCTCGTTTAAGTCTTAAGATCCTTGTTAATCTCCTAAACCCTTTTCCCTGGGATGCCTTAGCACAAAACTCTCAACATATGAGCGTTTAGATATAGATATTTCTTTTTCCTTTCACTGAATTCATTCCTTTATGAATCGCTTCACCTGGTCCCGCTTTGATTACTTTTACAGCAGCTATCATTATCCAATAGCTTTGATAAAACCCATTCCAAGTGGCGTTATGACCGAGCGAAGTGGGCTCCTTTTCAACAGGCTACAGCTATCCCACTCTCTCCCTTCAATAAGCGGTTTCCGATTGTTGATGTCTTTTAACTTCTTGCAGCAAATTACCATCACGGCAGCGGAAGCTTTCATTCCGCGATCTGTTCACCATATCTTCATCGATCGTCCCCAACTGGCCCACATTCGCCGTCGTCATTTTCCTACTTTATGGTTCTTAACACCTTCTAAAAGGTTATCCCATATCTTATCTGAATCTTCCCACTTTAACAGTATCTCTATTTTCTTTTATCTTCAAGAACTGAATATTCTTAATATAGTGTAAATACATCTTTTTATTTAGCTTTATTTATTTTTTTGACTTTATATTCATTTCGCATCCAAATGTTCTTTGACATTTAAAATATTAAGTAGGTAAGAACCCACCCATGGGTTGATTTTCAAACCAATTAGTAGAAACACTTCTGGGTCCTATTTATAACAAAAAATTATATATATATATATATATATATATATATATATATATACTATATATATCATATATAATATATATATATATATATATATATATATATATATATATATATATATATATATGTATTTATATATATATATATATATATATATATATATACTCTATATATATATATATATATATATATATACTATATACCATATATATATATATATATATATATATATATATATATATTAGGGTTACCAGGTTTAAATTTTCAGTTCCGGCCGGAACCAGAATGCCGGAATCACAAAAAAATTCCGGCGGAACCGGAATTTCTTATGAACTTTCTTTTAACTATAAAAGTATAAAAAAAATATATTTTATATAATTTTTAATATAAAAATCGTATTTGGTACAACGCCACTTCATGAACATATGGAAAACCATCATCGAAGAGAATATCTGGGTGCAAAAATTTTAATGATAAGGGAGAGTCTTGTATTTTCTAGAACAGGAAACACAAAGAGCAATGGGTCAACCCATGGAGATAGGTAGGTTTTGAAGAGGTTTCTCACAGAGAAAGGTTGGCATACCAAAGACTAACTCCCAGAAAATAATGAATTTTATTTCAATGAGTAACTAACTATTCACAGTCACAGAAGAGAAGGGATTCATAGAACTTATTGCCCATTTTCAACCAAAATATCTTATTCCTAGTAGAAAATATTTTGTAGAGATGTTTCCAACTTCATACAGGAAATTATGATCAGCAGTATTCGAGAAGTTATCTAAGACTGATCAGATATCATTTACTACAGATATATATAGAGAGTTAAATAATTCAAACGAGTCATTTATTTCTTTAACTGCACTCTGGCTTACCAGCGAGTTTAGAAAAATGGACTGTGTACTCCATTGTAAGTATTTCCCAGGTTCTCATTCTGGAATTAAAATCACTATGAGTTTTGAAATTATGATGAATAATTGGGAAATTCCCCCTAACAAAATCCATTTGATCCTTCGAGATGGAGCATATAAATGAAACTTGGAACTGATCTAGCAGGATACACAAGTTTTGTTTTTTTTTTGTTTTATTCATAAAATTCAATTTGTTATTAAAGATGCCTTATTTTCTCAAAGAACAGTGTGATTTAATAAAGAAATGTAGGAATATTTGTACACATTTCAATCATTTCAGTTTTTAAGCTGTAATGAACTTAAAATGCAAAGAGACTTGGATACACATCTTGCAAGCCCACTTATGCCAATTCAAGATGTTAATACAAGGTGGAATAGCACATATTTGATTCTAGAAAGAATTGAATGTTTGAAAAGACCTCTGCAAGTTTATATTATATAACAAGTCAATCATTGAAGCTTTGACTGCTAATAAATAGCAAATACTTGAATTGAAAAAATTCTGGAGACGTTTTCAACCATTTCTCATGGTTACGGAAACTATAAGGCAAAATCAATTATGTCATCAATTATTCTCCATATTTGAGCTCTCCAGCATATCTCTCAGATTCTGAGGATGACAGCAGAGTTCGGAGTTTAAAAGAAGAGCTGAAGAAGGCATAGAGTTTAGATTTATGAATAAAAAGGAAGAGAAAGGATCAACAGACATATATCAAAGCAAGATAAATGAATTAAGTACTGTAGTGTTGAATTACAAAGCTGACTTTGCTTTCTAATAAAATAAAGAAAGTGAGTAGAAAATGGATGCAAAAGTATGCAAACATTGAAGGTAGAATGTGATAATAGTAGTAGCAGTTGAAGAAGGTTCAAACGATGAGTCATTTCATCCATTTTCAGAAACTAGCATTATCTACAATAAACTTTCCAAGTACCTTAAAATCATCAGGAGCATTAAGAAAGAATTACTGCAAAGTTACTTAGCTTTTATAAGTTTGAAGAAAGTGAAAGTGACAGCGAGTCAGTTAGTGTAAAAAGGAGAAAAAGAAAAATCAGTGGCTCTAAAAAACTTGAAATTCTTAAAGAAATTGAAATTGAGAAATCAATTTCTAATCTAGGAAAAGAAGAATAATAACTTAATTGGTAGAAAGTGACCAAAGCTAAATTCCCAAACATAGCAGTACTAGCCAAAAAATTACTCTCCTTTCCAGTCTCCCCATATATTCAAAGAGATTATTTTCATTTTCAGAAACAGGAAATATATTTGAGGAAAAGTGTTTAAAAATATCGCCCAATGCCGGTGAAAAGTTTTTCTTTTACTTAAAAGATGAGCTATGGGTTATATAAAATAAATATCTTCCAGTAAATTTTCCTCAGAAGTAAATTAGTAATTCCGGTTCCGGCCGGAATTTTTCAAAATATATATATATATATATATATATATATATATATATATATATATATATATATATATATATATATATATATATATATATATATATATATATATATATATATATATATATATATATATATATATACAGTATATATATATATATATATATATATATATATATATATATATATATATATATATATATATATATATATATATATATATATATATATATATATATATATATATATATATATATATATATAATGTGTAAGAATTTCATCCCAAAAAGTGAATAACAGCAATTTAATCACCCAAGGTGTAGTAAGATCTTGTTTATTCGAAGAGGCCAGGTTTTCAAGGCTGGATAATTTTTTGGTGCCTGGTACTTCCTACTTGTAATTGTGTGATGACCCTCATGGAGTTACTATCTCAGATGCTTTCTTCCTCAAGAATTAGCCGTTTCATGCTGCTGAGTATAAAATAATGATTAACATTTATAGTTTGATCTAGAATGGTTGCGATCATATATTACATTCTAGTCTGCCACCTGGTATAAAAGAAAAACTCCCCTTGCCAGATGATTATTACTTTTTTCTACCTTTTAAATGAAGGTTTTACCAAAATGAGTTTTTCTTTCTAGATTACTTTAGTAGTCACATTTTTAATATTTACAGATAAATAATAATAATAATAATAATATAATAATTAAGTAGATAAATAATAAAAATCAAGTAGAAAAATAATAAGGATAATGATATGATTAATAATTAAATCAATGAATACTGTAATTATAAAAAATTGGTAATAATTACATAATAAAAAGAAAGTATTAAAGGATATTCCTATGCTTAAAATTCTTTATTGTATTTATGGTCAGTGTTGAGTAATTAAGCCCGAATGAGTATGTAAATTGGTCTTTTTAAAACAATGAAAAAGATGAACTCGGTCCTACCGTAATTCCTGACATGAAAGTTATTTTTCATCAGTCAGTTTTTGATTGGTTTTTATTTTTGCTCCTAAGTATGCCTTGAACTCTACTCTTGTAGTATAGTAGAGATAATTCAATTCACAATAGAAGTTGGTTCGTCTTCCACGCCGGGTCCTATGAAAGGGGAGAGCAAACTTCAAAATTCAATAGAGAAGGCATGCTCCACCCACCCACTATTAAGAGAACCCCTTTATGGTTTATAATATATATATTGCAATCCTGAACTGAATTTATGTTATTTATTTCCAACAGCAATTTGGTTTAACGACTCAATGATCTTAACTTAATGTACTAATATAAATCCTAGCTCCATATAATTTCTTTTGAAATTTAGCACATTATTTTTATACCCTCCAAAAAAACTTTTTGTTGATCCAATATCTGCTGCACCTTATGAGTTTAGCTTATACCTTGCCCATCTACCTCTGTGCTGTTTTACCGAACTAGTTCCATCATCTTTTTCAAATTATTATTGTTACGCGCGCGCACACACAAAAAAACTTTTTGTTGATCTAATATCTGCTGCACCTTCCCACAAGTTAAACTTATACCTTGCCCCATTTACCCCTGTGCTGTTTTACTGAACTATTTCCATATTCTTTTGAAATTTAGCAATAAAAAAAAAAAAAAAAAAAAAAAAAAGGTTGAATCTAGAGAAAACTATATCTAGTTATAGGAAATAAAGATGATATATACAACTATTTATAAGGTAAACAATTATAGTGTTGGGTTTGATTTTGTAATTTTTTTCATTTTTTGTTTAACTGGAGAAACTTTGAACTAATCTTAGATGAAGATGAAATAGCTCACAATTATAAAACCCCTGAATGTGAGATTTCTAACAATTTTCTTTCAAAATTTTTCTATATACTTTTTTAGTTGCTAACTAGAGAAAACTATATCTAATCATAGGAGATGGAGATGATATATGTAACTATTTATAACAATATAAATAATTTTATTGCAGGCAGAGAGCATATATATATATATATATATATATATATAGTAGTTAAAAGTTATATATATATATGTTATATAGAAACGAGCAGTTGTTATGCATATATATATATATATATATATATATATATATATATATATATATATATATGTATAGTATATATATATATATATATATATATAGTATATATACATGTATATACCAAGTTGAAATTTTCAAATTCCCTGTGTTTTCCCTGTTCTTCCAAAATTTTCCCTGGACTAAAATAAATGATAAAAAACATAATTTTTTCTTGGTTATCAATAAGGAAAGGTGAAAAAATGAAAGCCCTCCAGAGCCCACCCTCTAACCATCCCAGTAAACAAATTTTCTTGGCCAGCTTTCACAAATTTAAATGACATCATACAATTTGACATTTTACAAGTGAAATTTATATTTGCATTGAAAAATTTTTAAACAGACTTCAAAATTATTTATATAGCTAGAGTTATAAACACAATCAATTAATTTTCTAAATATCTGCTAAATATGATTACCAGGTCCCTGCTTTTGCTTTTTTTTATATTAAAAGAACTCTTATTCAAAATAAAAAAATTACAAAAACAAAGGTACACTAAAAAATATAAAAACATTTGCACATTTTCTTTTCTCTAAAGAAAAAATATTTTTCTTTTTTCTTTTGAGTAAAAACAATAAAATTATTTAAATTCTAAACTAAACCTACTAAATAACAAGTACATTAATCTTAAAAAAAAAAAGTTTTTATGAGTGTTTAAGAAAAGCTATTTTTTCTTCTAATATGTTGTTGTTTTTTGGTCTCTTTGACAATATTTCTCTTAACTTCTTCAGCCTCTTTAATCTCAGCTGCTAATTTTTTTTTTTTTTTTTTTTCCTTCCCGGGTTTTTTCTTTTTAAGTATGCCTTAAACTCTGAAGAAGCATTGCGGCAGTATGACATCATCTCATTTGTAATACAATAATCAACCCTTCCAGTATTTTTCATTTCTTCAGCAATAACTCTTTTAGCTACAATTGACTCTTCACGCAAATTTTCTTGTAGACAATGTTTATTTGTCGAGAAATCTCTCTCTACAGAAGCATTCTCATGAAAAAAGAATCCGTGTTACAAAGTTTTTTGTTTCTTTTTGAACGTTTACATTTTTAAAAATTTCAATGAAAAGTTGATCGAGTCTATCTTCCTTCTCATCAAAATTTTTCAGAAGTTCAAGGGCATAGGAATTAGATATCAAAAGTTCATAATCCTCTTTGATTATATCAGCCATCGAACCATCAATTCGCTTGATATCAATGAATTTTTCAACACACATATTAATTCTTTCAGAGTTATTAGAAAGCATTACCTTCGGTGACAAACAATAATGCCTTTGTGATGGAATATTTAAGAGGACTTCTTTCTACTAACTTCTGTATAAGTACTTGCAAGAATTACATACAATCTTCTCTAAATTTTAAAATTTCTGGAGTTTGCAGTCTTCGAGGTGCATTCCTAATTCCCTTTTGCTGTATACAGGTCCATATTTTCTGCATTTATGATTTTTTTTTTATCTTTAAAGTTAATTTTTATTAAAACTTTGACGTCTGAACAATAAATGTTTGGTTTTAGAATTCTTTTCATTAAAGTTTTAACTAAGTGACTGAGATCATCATACAAGAAGAGGGTGTCAATGGGTTTTTACGTTGAAACTTTAAAAAAAATCCTTTTTTTTTTTTTTTTTTTTAAGTAAAGTAAGGAGCTAAACCAAATACACATAAATAGGAAAGTTTATCTTTGCTCACACCAGTAATTGAGCTATCTAAGTGAATCAAGAAACATCTTACTAAATTGTTTTTGGCAACAATCAGAAGCTCTATTGGAAATATAAGCTTGATTAACAGTCAAACTCCACATTATTTCAGCTTTCTGCACATCTTTTGCCTTGCTAAAAGAGACATCCAAGGTAGAACCAACTGAGGCTCCCTAAGAACAAGAACTTGATGCAGAATTATTCGTTTGCAACTGTTTAGAATTAATTGAACAGTACCCAGTACTTTGCTTAACAAAATTGTTCATCATGTCCGGCGAGCTGGATTTTAAGCATTTAGTGATGCTCTGGTGTTTCTTGCTACTTGCATGAATGACTTTTAATGGATCTTGTTGCCATATTGGAAAGGCAAAATTCTTTCTTGCAGTAGATGCACAAAGCGTAATGTTCCGATTTTGATTCTCTGAGCTATTTTGACCATTCTGGATGCAAAGTGGATTCCAGCCATTGTAAATTAAAACTGGCTTTATAATAGTTTTTTGCCATCTTATTCTAATATTTAAATATTATATAATACAAATTAATTCAATTTTGTAAAATAAAAAAGAGAAATTAGTTAAATGCGCTGATACTGCAGATGAATAAATTTTAATAAAAATAATATTATAAAGATTCAATAACTCAAGAAGTATAAATTCTTAGGCTAAGAAAAAGTCGATATATAAATTTTTTACTTAATTTTACTCCATATTGGACTTGTCAACAATTTAAATTCTAAGTATTAGGAAGAGGAGAATCATAAATGATATTCTTGTGCTCTTTACTTTCCTCCTCCTTCAAAGACAAAACACTTTTCTAACATCCCTTGAGCCAACTGAGCTTCCTTAAGATCTCCCTTTTTAAGATATATCCAACCCAACATAAAAAAAAAATATTTAAGAATATATCATTCGCTAATTCATGTTCTTTGCAACATATTTATGTTTTTCATATCTAAATTTCAAAAGTAGTTTTTCAAAAATATTTCTAAATTTCCTCTGAAACAAAAATGGACTTCCATATTGTCATGCTTCAGACAATCTGAAATGATACTAATATGGTCCAGTTTTTTGTTATCCATGTAATAGTACACAAAAGGTTGCATTGCTGAATGGGCATTGTTTCTGTAAAATAAATGGACAATTTTCAAAGATATCACCAATATCCAAAATTTTTCCCTTCTTTTAAGGTTTTTCTTTTTGAATAAAATGCAGATTGCTATTTTGATAGAAAATCATGTTTCCTGAGCTTGAGAAGGCTAGATAGAAATGCAAATGATAGTTGATTGATACATTTTCAATGGTGTTTCTACCTTTTGCTAACTATTGTTTGTACTGCACACCATCAATTATGTTCTCACAAAAAAAATCTAATAAGACTAATTAGGTGGCTACAATTTGAAGTTACCAAATAGTTAAACACTGATTATATATAACCTCTCAAATGTTACCCTTTTCCTTTAGTAATTGGGTTAAGTTCTGTTCCAACAAGCATTAACTATACATTATGATGGATTGTGCAAACTCTCACTATCAGAGTCCACTTCCACCTGTAAGGATTCACTCTTTTGGCCTTAGTTCAGCAAATTATTGTTACAAGATATTGCATTTAAACAATTTATATACCACCTTTCAATTACATAGCATTAATATTATTGCTCTAGTTTTCTCTGTCCAAGTTTTCAAGCTGCTTTACAGAATTTTTTTCTAACAATTCTTCTGACTTCTTCATTCTTAAAATATGCTAACTTGGTCAGAAGTTTCATGAAAAACCAACTTTTTCTCAATAGGTTTGTCTTTATTCATTATTCCTGAACAGCTTGTCTTGCCATGTTGTATATTAATTCAAATCCCTCTTGTATTTTTTGAAAGATTCCATTTTTTGGGGTAAACTGTTAAAATTTATAATTTTTAAGATCTTTTTTCACTCATTCATATATCCTACCCAACATTAAAAAAAAAAAAAATTAAGAATATATTTGCTTTGCTAATTCATGTTCTTTGCAACATATTTGTTAGTCATATCTAAATTTCAAAAATATTTCTAAATTTCCTGAAACAAAAATGGACTTCCATATTGTCATGCTTCAGACAACTTGGTGTTGCAACTTTTATTTCATCATAATTGATTTTATTTAAATGAAGTTGGTTCATTACAGGATATGTTAGCATGTTGAGAAATTGTTTTAAGTTTCCACTCCAGTGCCTTCTGAATTTTGTGTATTTCTTTGACAATACCCACTAATCTTCACAAGTTTTAGTTGTTCAATAATAGGGATCCATCAATCATTGAAATTCATTCACGATTATTTCAGTATCAGGATAAGCATATTTTTAATTTCTCAAAGGTAAATTTCTAATAAGTAAAAATTCTGCTGGACTGAATAAGGTACAGTTTAAATTTTTTTTTTTTTTTAGCACATCTCATTTTTTGGCCAATAATATCAAGAATTTTGGATTTTCCCTTAATTTTTTTTCAAACATTTCTGAGTCCCTTTTATGTTGTCTTTTAATTAGTGATGGGACGATTAATCGTCATCGTCAAAATCGGCATATTTTTTCGCAATCGTCACTGATTTGAACAAGCATAATTAAGAATTTTCGATCATATTCAACTCAATAATGTTTAATAATAATAAGATATATATATACATATATATATTATATAAAAAAAAAAAAAAAAAAAATATATATATATATATATATATATATATATATATATATATATATATATATATATATATATATATATATATATATATATATATATATATATATATATATATATATACTGTATATATATATATATATTAAAAAAGGCCTTAAATTAAAAATGCAGAAAATTTTTTAGGAAATTATTTTCGTACAAGAGTCTTCAAAAATTAATATTGTACTTGAGCTGGATCCTTTTTCAAACGTGATGGCATGAAGACTAAATAATTTTCTAAAATAAAAGTTAATAATATGTAAGAAAAATATTTCTCTTACATTTAATTAACTTTTATTTTGGAAATTTAATTAGTCTTCATGCCATCACGTTTGAAAAAGGGTCCAGTTGGATCGAAAGCTCACATTTATTACTAATTTTTGAAGATTTGTATGGAAATAATTTCTTAAAAAATTGTCTGCATTTTTAATTCTTATGACCTTCTTTAATATACCTACTTAATCTAGCGATCATTTGCTTAAGAACTAACTTAATATATATATATATATATATATATATATATATATATATAGTTATATATATATATATATATATATAGGTATATATATATATATATATATATTACTATATATATAAAAAAATTATATATATATATATATATATATATATATATATATATATATATATATATATATATATATATATATATATATATATATATATTACTTATGTCTAGCTTTCTTTCAAATATATAGCTATATATCGTCTGTTATTGATGGGGCGATTTTTTCTTCTTTTTCTGTCAATAGTCGTTACTCAGGGTTCTGTCTTATCTCCTACTTTATTCCTACTTTCATTAATGACTTTCTCTCACCTGCACATCTAACTATCCACTCATATACCGATGACTTGACCTTTCATTCTTCAACTCATTTCAATTCTGCTCTCTTCTACTTCTAGAATTGCCTCTCGTTTTAATCTTTTCAATTCTATTCTCGCTGATCTGTATAGAATTTCCGGATGGGGTCGTCTCAACCTTATGAAATTCAATTCTTTAAAAACCCAAATTCTACAATTTTCCTTCTCTTAAAACACCTTCGAACTTTCCTATCTCTTTCGGGGGCTCTCTCTCTCCTGTTGACAATAAACATCCTTGGCCTTAACATAAAAGAATTGGAAACCTCACATCACAACGGTTCCTAGGGCGGCCTCAAAGAAACTGGGAGTTCTGTTGAGACTGCGAGATTTTTTTCCTCTTCTCAGTTGTCCAAGCTATACAAGAGCCTCATCCGCCGTCATATGGAGTAAAGCCCACATGTATGGGGTGGTGCCTGATCGTCTGCTTTGAGTAACATTCCAGCGAACTAGGCGGCTGGTAAACTTGTTCTGGTACTTTCCAGTTCATTTGACCCTCTAACTTTTGCGGCATGGTTATGTGCTTATTTCTTTTTTCTATATGTACCCCCAGTGCAAGTACTGAGGGAATCATTTATTCATGTAACACCACCTTATACGCCCTCGTAGGCTAAGGGGTGCTGTATCTGGCACAAGTTTTGTGCTTTGATATTGGTAAATCCAGTCTAGTATGCTGTGGTGCTTCCTTCTTTTCCCCTCCATCTGTTCTGTTGAATTCTCTCCATCTTCTGCATTTCCTGCTCAATTTAATCTCCTCATAATTTTTAATTACTAAGATGTGCCTGCTCATCTGCATAATTTGCGCTAGAGGGTGAACTTTTGAGCGTACTACACCCCATTCTTGAATAGGGCTCTGCCTGAGTGGTGGTGATAACTAAAAAAAAAAAAAAAAAATCCTTAGTAAATGATAGGGCAAATGAATCTGAAGCTCCTACTCACCTAATCCAAAACATCATTTAGATTATCCGAGAAATCGCACTCTTCAACATTACCTTCAGGTGGACCATATGTCACATTTTCATATTCCTTATTCAAACTTAAATTTAACCTTAGAATTTAGCACTCACACACACACAAAATCTTACCATAGCTCTCTACCACAAGTCACTCATTAAAATTGCAAATCCTTCTATCCCCTTCTCATTCCTTTCCACACCAACACAAACATTTCCCACCACACCACTCAATTTTTCACCGTTTCTTTCATCTTTGTTTCAGTCACAGCTAGCAAACAAATTTGCCCTTTCTAAAATACATCCATCACCTCTCTCCTCTACATTTATTCCTCTTATTAACCCATGTATCCATACGATTCATACATTTTGCCGAAAGATAGAAGGCCGCTTATGGCGATCACGACCTTCCCCGAGGCATATTAGCATATCTGGCAAAAGATAAGTGGTAGGCAGTCAACCAAACTACCACCATCACTTAGTCTGCCTTACATACATAGTGACATACGATGTCAGCAATTTTTTCTCCCCACACATAGGGGATATATAGGAATAGATGTCTGTAAGATGTCTAAAAGGGTGTGGATATAAGTATGCATATATGATGTGGATAAAAGATGATGTCTCTAAGATGTTGTCTGGAGGATGAGTATGGATATGAATGCAGAACAGAAAGGCGTAACATCTAATAGGCACCCGGAATGTCTTAAGCATACCATCAGCAAAATATATATATATATATATATATATAGATATATATATATATATATATATATATATATAGTATATATATATATAGTATATATATATATATATATATATATATATATATAAGGTAGCAGGGCAAATATATATATATATATATATATATATATATATATATATATATATAGTATAAAGAAGATATATATATATATATATAGTATATGATATATATATATATATATATATAAATATATATATATATATATAGGCAGTATAAGTATGATATATATATATATGTTATTAAGCAATTGAGTTTTAACATTATCCAAAATTTAATATTTGTTCAATTAATTTGGCAAAACATTGACAATGACGATGAGAAAAAATATCCCTATTATGACGATGACGATTTATCGTACCATCACTAATATATATATATATATATATATATATATATATATAAAGATACAGCAGGCAGGAGCTATATGGTATAGTATATATATATATATATATATATATAGGTAGTATATATATATATATATATATATATATATATATATATATATATAGCATATATATGTGCATAATGTTAGGTGGAGCCAGAACTGAATTTTTTTTTGAGTGAGACCGGAGCTGAAAATTTCTAGGGATGTAGGAACCTTGAAAAAGTTCCGACCGGAACTTCCGGCTGGAACCGGAACTTATCGACTCCCGCTACACCTTAGCGGAAACTTGTCTGATTAACAAGTGGAGTCTCTCTAGAAGTATCTGGCATCTTGTCATATCCATATTGAGCTCTTAGTTCTGTAACCCAAAATTTGGATAAGGGGATCAGTAAATTTATTAAGTAAAATAGGAATATACTATATGAAGTTCTACGGACCTTCAAAGTTTAAAAATCAGAAAATAATATCGCTCGAGCAAAAAAAGGTAGATTTTTGCTCGAGTTTGTAACGCGATATTGTTGATCGAGTTTGTATAAAAAAACCTGGTCTCTCTCTCTCTCCCGCTTAAGCCATTTTCATTTTTGCTTACGAAACGTAAGAAATGCTCGAGTTTGCCTTTGTTTGCCTTTGTCAAACAAATGAAAATCGTAAAATATTCTCATCAAATGCAAAGAATTTCCTTAATTCTGCAAGGTTGCTATTTCCCTTGCTTGCCGAATTTTGCTCGTTCTTACGAAAAAATGTAAACAAACATGATGGCAGCGTGGTAGTTTCGTTTGAATTTCGAATGGTTCATTCAATAAAATTAACTTTAAATCCGATTTCTTCTAAATCGATAAACTCCATCACGATAGTTGATCTATTATTTGTAATATAAACCATTTGTTATTTTTTTTTATTTCTGTTTATTCCAAAATCACGTGCTCCATCACAACAGCTGATTCCAATTTTTGTAAACAAAAGTAGCTTTTATGTGATATCGCAATCGTTTATGCACAAAATTCTTGCTACAACTTGGTAAGCATTTCTTATCGAGCGTAAGCACAAATGACAAACACGAAAACGGTCTTAAACTCTTCAAGCTTAAAAAGAAAAAAAATTACAAAAATTTATATTTTAACTTGAGGAAAAGAAATAAATATTTGTGAATTGTAATAAACCTTTCTTGTGTTAACTTTAATAAACTGTGTACTATTAAATCTATTAATTACTATAATTAGTGAAAGCAAACTTATTTAGTCAAGTTTGAGCAAAATTTGATAAAATCTCAATTTTCGGTTAGCCTATCAGAAGATCCACGTGGTAACCATTTGTTTATAAACAAAGTAGTGTGAATTGGGTTATCCTGTGAACACTATCTTCACTAAATCGCTTTACTTAGCAAAAAATTCCTTCCATTTTCTTACGTCATATTTCGCTGATCAATTTTCTATATCATTTTTTATGCCTAATCATAACTGAGTAAATGATAATTCAATTACAGATTTTTTTTAGAAAAGACATTTGAAAAAGTGGAAAGTTCCGGTAAGTACCGGCCGGAAGCGGAACTTTTAAAAAATCGCGGTTCCGGTACATCAGTTATATATATATATATATATATATAAAAAAAATATATATATATATAAAATATATATATATATATATATATATATATATATATATATATATATATATATATATATATATATATATATATATATATATATCAAAAAAATATTGAAAAAAAACTGTCATATGATGAAAACATATAGCTATGCATTAAACTGTCATTACTCGCATATATATATATATATATATATATATATATATATATATATATATATATATATATATATATATATATATATATATATATATATATATATATATATATATAAATGAGTCATATCGTAAACTGGGGAAATGGCCTATGGGGTAAATGAGTCAATTTAATATTTAATATACTTAATACACATTAATGAAACCATTAGAAGTTCTTCCAATTATGGTTTTTAGTTAGTTTAATAATTATATTAAATTATTTTGTAGTTATTTAATTAAATAAATGACAATTATAACAAAAAAATTTCCCCCCTTTTAAGAAATTTAATTTTTAAATTTTCAAAAAAAATTGTAAGACTTCCAGAGTCTTGAAGAGTGAAGCTTTCGAAAATTACAATTAACACCATAAAAAGCTGTGTAAAGGTAAGAGTTTTCATCTAAATAATTATACATTTTTGTGTTAGTTTGTAAAATATGTATGTAAGGTTTTCACTTTTGGGGTAAAATGGGTCACTATATCTTTAACTATAAAATAACCTTTTTTTTTTATAGTTTTTAATAATATTTTCCCTTTATTGTTTATCTATTACCTATATTTATTATATATTACCTATATTTATTATATATTACCTATATTTAATGTCTGATATAATTTGATAATCAATTGACAACATAGCCTATTTCCTCTCTGCAGATGCCCAGAAAGTACCAAAAGAAGGTAGGTGTCAGGCGACTTATGTACACCCAAGAAGACATCTTACAGGCTATTATTGATGTTGAAGAGGGTGCAGGTATCTGCGATACCGCCAGAAGATACAATCTGCCATATGAAACCCTTCAAAGAAGGATAAGAGGTGAAGTTCAAAACCCTGGAAGAAGTGGTAAAGGTACAGTCTTTCTGAGGAGTAAGGAGAGGTGTCTCGCGGAACAGCTAATACTCCTTACACTAATGGACTAAATATTTCACGTTTCACTCTTGCTGAATTACTCAATGCTTTGTGTCATCCTGGCGCAATGAGGGTGTTTCATTTTGTTTGTAGCAGAAACCTTTCATATTCCATTGAGAACGTTAGGAATACTTTGTCTTGTTGGATTTGTAGCAAGGTTAAGCCTCAGTTCTACAGGAAGAACAATGAATCTTTAGTACATTCTTTGAAACCATTTGACCAAATAATTTTATAAATATAAACCTCGTTAAATCTTTAAATTTTGTTATGATAAAAAAAGGGTTCAATTTATGAAATGAAAAAAAAAAAATAATTTTTTGTAAAATAATTTGTTTAATTAGTATAAAATAATAAAACTTCTTTTTTTTAATAATATTAAGTGTTTTAAAAGCAATATATAAAATAAATTTATGAAAATAAAATTTTATACTTTTCTACAAATATCTAATTTTTAAAAATGATAAAATATAAGTTAGACATGTTTTTTCCTACCCAAATAAATTTTACAACCTTTAATACTTGTTTTAAATTTATACTGTATATTAATAAAAATACTAATGTACAATCGTTAGAGAAATAATATTCAATGACCTATTATCCCCCAGACCAGTGACTCATTTTCCCCCATTTCAATTTTTGGCCACTTGCATTTTTCAAAAATTTACTAAAAATATTTGTTAAAATTTTTAATATTTTCGTCATGGTATAACATTAAGGAAGGTTTAAATTTGAGTAAAAACATTTACATATGGATATGTAAATATGTATATTTTGATTTTTCATTTCACAAAAAAAAAATAAAACAAAATTTTGACTCATTTCCCCCAATTTAAGATATATATATATATATATATATATATATATATATATATATATATATATAGAGTATAGAGTATATATATATATATATATATATATATATATTTATATATATATATATATATATATATATATATATAAATATATATATATATATATATATATATATATATATATATATATATATATATATAGTAATCTCCTTTGCCTAACAGGGTTCAATTCTGGACCTTCAAAGTGATGAAGGGTTATTCAAATTGATTTTGTGTAAATCTTTATTTTGTATTTAAATTTTTTTATCCTCATAGAGATATATAGTATATATATATATATATATATATATATATATATATATATATATATATATATATATATATATATATATATAGGAAGTATATATATATATATATATATATATATATATATATATATTTAACAGCAGGGAAGCCACACTTGCTGCTGTAACATATAAAATAAATATATATATACATACATAAATAGTGTACATATGTAATTGTGCATGTACTTGCAAGTTCTCATGTGGTTTGAATTCTCTCTCTCTCTCTCCGTGAACTGTAAGTGAACAATAGACTATATATATATATATATATTATATATATATATATATATATATATATATATGTAGGTATTGTAAGTAGTTTATATATATATATATATATATATATATATATATATATATATATATATATATATATATATATATATATATATATATAAGCATATGTAATAGCATAGGAAGTGTTTACAGACATGTATAAAGACTTAAAATGTACCGTCAAATGGGGGAAAACTGGTAAAAATTAGGCTTTTTTTTTTTTTTGTCGTCATGAAAAATCGAAATTTCAAGTTACACCCATACTTAAATGTTTTTTCTTAAATTTGAACCTTCTTAAATGTTATAAAATGAAGAAAATATTAAAAATGTGAAAATAAATATTTTTAGTAATTTTTTGAAAAATGCTAGTGTGAAAATTTTTTTTGGGGTAAAACTGGTAGGTGCGTCGGTTTAAAATGTAATTTAATTTTTATTTCTCGTACGTTTGTGATTTACTAATTTAGTTAATAAAAATATATAATACAAGTATTAAACGTGTTAAAAAATAAATTTGGGTAAAAAAAAACATGTAAAACTTAAACTCCACTAGCATTAATGAGCATCATATTTTTTAGTAAAACTTTTAGTTGAATATCTGAAAACTACTGATACTTAAGTAAAAAACCAACACATATTTAAAATAAGAGTATAAAAAACTTATTAATGGAATGTATAAAAAAAAAAAAAAAAAAAAAAAAATTATTAAATAAAAAAAAAAAATTATTATTATTTTTTTTAACAACATAACTGTAATAAGCTTTATACGCTGATTCCAAATATGTAATTGGTTTTCTTGTAAGTATCGTAGGTCTCGAGATATTGGCGTACTATAATGTAAAGTTTGTTGTATGTACATAATTATCAAAATATAATATATAATACACGGTAATATAATACATACCTAGGTTTTTATACTTATATTTATATAATAAAGGGAAAATATTATTAAAAACTAAAAAAAAAAAATTATTTATACATGAAAATATAGTTAAAATATAGTTACCAGTTTTACCCCGTTACCAGTTTTACCCCTACCCGTTTTACCCCAAAAGTGAAACCACTTAATAACTTAAAAAATAATATCACTAAATGCAATTACATACATGGAAACTCTTAATTTTACAACTTTCTATATGCTGTTAATGCGAAATGATGATCTCTTCAGTCTTAGAGATTAAGACCTTAAGCATTTTTTTGCAATTTTTCAAAAAAAAATTTTTTCAAATGGGGGAAATTTTTTTGAACTGAACCTCTAATTTATTGGATTTAATTTTGAATTAATATTAAAATATAGTCTTTTATCTAACAAAAAAACCTTTCCCCAATTTCATAACGGTTGCCATTATAAAAATATAGCACATTTTCTAAACTTACCCGTTTTACCCACCGAAACCAGTTTTCCCCCATTTGACGGTATATATATATAAATAGTATATATTTTCCTCTACACGCTACTTCACGGATTTTCATCTACCGCGGGTATCTGGAATGCATCCCCAGTGATAGGTGAGGGTTTACTGTATATATATTGAAAAAAACTGTCATATGATGAAAACATATATGCATTAAACTGTCATTACTCATATATATATATATATATATATATATATATATATATATATATATATATATATATATATATATATATATATATATATATATATATATATATATATATATATATATATATATATATTGTTAAGAAATTTTATATTGAATGATGAAATGATAAATAGTTAATAATTAAAATAAATAAATAATAAACAATTAAATGGTTTATAAGAAAAAGTAAAGTAAAGGAAAGAAAGAGAATTCTAAAATCATATGAAAAATAAGTAATTTAAAGAAAAGAATAAACTTACTAGTAATATCCTTAATAATAGAGAAATTAGAAACCCTTTGAGGCCAGGGTTTTCACTAAACCTGTGAGATACTCAGAACCCCTTGATACACTGCCACCGTTTCCTCTTTCCCATAAATGTTACCGTTTTTGAATTTTTGGTTTGGAAAGTTGAGGATAATGGGCCAATGCACTCAGAAAAAAAATAAAAAAAATGTATGGAATTAGAATTAAAGAATAAGAATAAAAAAAACAATGTAAATCAATAACATGAGAATATTATTTTACCTTTAATTAGAATTTTTATTATGACCTTTAGTTTAAGCAGCATCAACTCTAACATTTATAATATGAACTCAGGGGATAAGGGAAGAATAAGCTATGAACTATTATGTAATTTAATAAAATAAATCAATTTTTACAAAAAAAATGTATATTTATCTTTAAGTAAATCAATGTAGTTGCCTTATAACTACTTTTAAATAAAGAACAGGATGATTTTTAATAAAATAAACATAAACTGTGGCTCTATAATGTAATATCAAGGCATTCCTGCCGACTAAATGTTATTTCCTTGTTACTTTTGTGTTTATTAATTTGCTTTTAAAAAAAATTATTATTTTTACCTTTCCTTAAAATTACCCAAAAAAAAAAACTATCATTTGCTGAACATGTTCCACCAACAACAAGATTTCCCTCACTCACTCAAAAAAAATAATAAATGTGGTTTCTTTGCTTTAAAAGAAACCAATACCATCAAATCTTTGTATAATGATTAATCCTATAATATTCTGACACAATATAAATATTATTTTATTATAGAATCAGTATATATTCACAATAGACTCTTTTAACTGAGTTCTTTATAAAACTTTATTTAAATTGTAGCACTAAAGTACCACTTGTTTAAATTTTTTATACACTAATGCAACACAATCACCTTCATTTTTATTTCAATGTTTTGTTGGCTTTTCAACAGTAAAAGGTGACTTGTGATTAATGATACTATGCACTTTTTAGTCTTTTCGGCCTCAGTTTGTTTTTAATTCACACAATTTCACTCCCAGACCTAGTACCTGTGGAGTATAAGGTACATCAGTTTTACATTACATCCTCAATTTTTAATCAATCAATATATAATTTTAATTTTAGATTATTTAAAATATTGTAAGTAAAAAAATTGAGAAGTTACCTCTGATCTCAGAGGTTTGAAGACACCTATATCCGTTTTCTAATTTCGCGCTGATGCAAGTAATTGTGAGAAGTAGAGAAGTAGAAAAGACAAAGTACGATTCTAAAACAAATTTATAATATTAAGGCTAATAATTTACTAATACTGATATGATAGGTATATGGTTATAAGAAGAAAAGAGAATTGAGTTTTTCCTACCATTAATAAAATGCAATTTCCACTTCTAACTGTTTACAAATATCGTGTTTGTGCTATTTGTAGAATTTGTAGAAAAAAATCCAGCTTCAACAGTGTTTAATAGTACTTTCTAGTATCTAATACACATTATAAAAAAATCCTAGAAACAACACTGAAACAGAGCAAGACACCAAATTATAGAATATTACACTCCTCCCCACCCGTCATATCCATGACGGAAAGAATGGAAGGAGTGTGGCGAAAAGAAAGAAAAAATTTACTCCGAATCACTATATCTTCTTTCATGGTTTCTTAGAAATGCCTCGAGAACCTCTCTCATCCCAACTCCATCTACTGTTTGACCCGATACGTGTAATAAAGCTTTAAAATAAGCCATAAATTGGTCAAATTGTCCTTGGGCGAGATCATGCATATCAAATCTCATCCCTTGCAATACCGGTGGATAAGGTATTTGGACAGGCCTTTTACCACCAGCTGGGGTGGTAACCTCCAAGGGTCTTTTTCGGGTCCACGAGCTTTCTACAGCTTGATAGACCGGTGTTGGAAGCTTGGGTATTGTAGGTAAGGATGGAGGTGGCACAGACAAACTCCACTCAGGAAAGGGTGGATTTATGGTGAAAGTAGTTTCAGATGTAGATGGTTGGTTTGTCACCGTACGGCAGACAAATCACAATGTCCACACCTGGGTTGTCTTAAGGAAGAGGGACTGCTGGAAAAGAGAGGTATATCTCGGGATGTAGATGTAGTAGCTGTTAGAACGGTTTCAGAGGCATGAATAGAGACTGGAACACTTGTCGACGAAGAAGAACCAACGGAAGACACAGTGACCGGAACCCCTGTTGCTACTGGAGGAGCTATAAAGCTTAAGCGAGAATAGATCTTTGGTGGCTCATTTCCGGTTATCGTACGTTTCGGACACAAAATAGACCGCGCGGGAACGGAATTGGAAAAATCGGTTTTTTCAACGTATTTATGGTAGTTCCAATCTCTTCCTTTGATGGAAACAATGCAGATCGTGGTCGACGACCATAGTCCAGTATATGGTATTCATACAACATCTCCCAGAATGCATTTGTCAAGTCTTTAGAAGGATGAACTCCATCTACAAGAAATCCTCTTGGCCCCAGTGAATAAATCTCATTGTCCATATCCAACAATGACTCTAGTTGTTTCGTTGTCCTACTTCCCATAAATTTAAGAGCCTCTGATATGGATAAAGTGTGCTTTCCAGGCCATCTAATTTCTGCAGAATGTAGGCGCATCAATTCATTATACACAAGGACTGAATCCTCATTTAACTCCCTTGCCGATGTTCTAGGTAGTTCATGTTTATACCAATTTCTGACTTCTGAAGGAGCATAAGCTACGTGGCGATGGTAATTGTAATAGGGGAGATCAGGCAAGGTTGGGACTACCAAATAAACTCTAGCATGCAATATCTCTTGACTGCCGCAATTATTTCATTGATTGGAGTAATAGCGTCTTCCGCTCTAAAGTTAATATTAGGAAGAGATACCGCATAAGTATCTCTTCGTCTTTCTGAACGTGAACGAGGTTGCCTCCATTGTACCAAGGTGTAGGCCATCCTGTACAATGAGAATACCAGCACATCAGTTGTATCTGAGGCAATCCCGCTATCAATAACTCGAGGTAGATCTTCAAAACGAGGCACTAATGCTCGTACAAACTTTACCTGATGATGGCCTGGATTGTTTAGAGTAGGTTCGTAGGCGGACTCCATATGGGAGACCCACGAATGTCCCAGAAATAATACCTGGAACGATATAATATATTCGTTAGAACAAAAGAAATAAAAAAAAGGATAATTTTAAACACTAGAATTTATATTAATTAATTATAGAAAATGGAGATTTATTTTAATATGGATAAAGGTTTTTATTTTATAACGGTTCAGGCGTTCTTTCCGAGATCTTTTTAATACGACGCGCGCAATTAAAACACAAGAATATAGATATTTATTTTCAATTACTTCAATTTATTATAAAATACAACATAACAAAAGAACATTTTTCTTATTTAGATTATTTAACCACTATCTTTTATCACCAACCACCACAATATATATATATAGATTCCTCTTTTGACGACCACTATCTTTTATCACTAACCACTACAATATATATATATCTCTAGAGTTGTCTCTTATTGACGAGGTGGGTACCGTTTTCTTTCCAATATCCTTGGTTGGATCCACGGCATTTCACTAGATCTTCCGACACTTCTCATTCTTGTACGAGAGGCTATGTAGTCTCCAGAACTTTCTTCGGTCTGACCTGTTTCTGTGATTAATTCGTCACTTTCCTTTTTCTCCAGATGTGGGGATGGTTCCATTCTTTCTTCCGAAGAGATCGCCGATCTAGGTGTTGATACATTCAGAATGGCCGCTGCCTCGGAAACTTCTCCGTTTTCTTCAGATACAAGTCCGACTCGTTCGACCTCTCTCAATGGGGAGTTTATGAAGAGCAGTTTCTTTTGGAGATCCTCACACGACAATCTTCTGGCATATCTATATGGGACCATCTGATTTCTTTGATCTGTAATATAAAGAGGGGTATAAGAGAGTAAGTTAGGTGAAGTAGAAGTTTCAGAAACAGGTAAAGATATGTTCGAAAGGTTGGACAGTTCAGAAAAATTTGGCGAATGGAAAGATTGATTTGAATATGGAGAAGTAATTATATTAAAGAGAGATGCAAGATTATAAGAAGAAAGTTCACTAGGAAGACCAAGAGAGTAGACTGAAGGAGTATAATTAGAGACTGGAGAGACAATAGGAATAGAAGGGACAGAGGAAGAAGGAATAGTAGAAGGAATAGTGGGTAATAAAATAGAAGGAAAAATACTTACTTGTTCTAATTCATCTCTAGCCTGTCTGTTTAAGAGTAAACTTTTTTCAACATTGTACAAGATCATCCGTGTGAGTTCCCTCCCTTCTTCTGAATCAGGGAATCCCAAAAAATCATCATCATCATCATCTGAGTCTTCGAACTCATCAAGGAGTTCCTTTTCACTCTGGCTTTCCTTGTCTACAACTTGAGGGGTTGAAGTCACCGACTCTTCATTGCTGGTCTCCGGAATTTCCTCTATAGGAGTTCTGTTTGTGAGAAGATCCTGAAACCATGTATTGTCACTTAAGTATTTAGGAGGAATAAACCACCTCTTCAACTGTCGATGATGTACTTTATACTTTCTTTTAGTTTCCAGGGATTCTATAACATATGTAACATTATTGGAGTTAACTGTAATAATCTTCATTGGGCCTTGATAACGGTCTTTAAATTTATTTGCTGTTAAATCCCCGGGCAGCTGCAACTTCAGTGCCACCAACTGATCTTGATAAAAAGGAGAGAAGTTTATGTGTCCTTCATTCCAATACCTATCAAATTTTGTCCAAGGGAGTCTAGGTCGTTGATCATGAGCCTCTTGGTATATTATTTCTGATGGAGTTTTAGCTGTGGCGGCATGCACCAAATGGTTATATGTTAGGACCACTTGGGGCAATTGTACATCCCAGAGATTGGGATTTGTTAAGGATATTCTAAGATATTGAAGTAAAGTACGGTTAACTCTCTCAGTAATACCGTTAGATGAAGGATTATATGGAGTGGCATAAATATGTTTAATACCCTTATTGTGCAAGAATTCCTCAAATTCTGGACCTCTAAATTCTCTAGCGTTGTCTGACAATAAACGAGATGGAATTATTGGCAAGTACTGCAGAACATGTTGCAATGCTACTGTTACTAATGATGTATGCTTTGTCCGAATGGGAACCGCCGCTATCCATTTGCTATAATGGTCTATGAACACAAAGGCGTAATTGTTTCCTTTGGCTGATTTTGGCAACTGCAATAAATCAACAGCCACCAACTCGAATGGGTATCTTGTATTGATTTTTAACGTAGGCGGAGCATGATATATATTAGAGATCTTTGCTACCTGACACTTATAACAGGACCGGGAAATGTCACGACACACATCTCGCAACCTTGGATGCCAGATTATCCTTTCTAATAGAGCATAAAGCTTTCCTTGACCTATATGTACAAATTCATGGTGATTGATTATTGCTACTTGAACCGCGAAAGAAAATGATACTACGTAATGATATTGATCATTCCGATTTTTATGGATAATGTTGTTATCTATTATGGATAAAAAATTCTTTGCATATCTAAAGTTTTTAATGGTCCCAGAAAAGCCTGCTGCCGCAGAAGTGCATTTTTTAATCGTTTCAGTAAAGGGTCATTTGCTTGACACTGTTTAATATGATCCATTAATACCTCCACCGAATCCTGGGAAGTCGTTATCATAGAAAAACTTCGAAAATACAACAATTTTGATGAGTTGTTACTTCTGTTTTTGCTTTCATCAGCTGCTGTGAATAAATTTATAGTACCTTTCTTAATAGCAGCTTCCTCCCCACCAAACTCAACCCACTTCGCGGGGAAGTCAAACATTTCAAATAGGTCTACAATATCGTTCTCACCAGAGTCATCGAACGTGATCATTTCTAAATTTTCCAAGTTCACCTCTTCTATAGTTTCAATTTCAATGGTACACAACGCTCCCCTTGCGGAATTAGGAATATCATAACTTTTAACCAAGTGTAGTAGGTTATAATGCACTCCACTTTTACAAAACAAATAGCACACCCTTCCATGGTTTGGGTTTCCAAAAACCAAGGGATGGGTCTTACTATAGTAAACCAACACTCTTCGCTTATAAAGGTCCGTAAAAGCATCTATGCTATGGACAAAAGGTAATTGTCCCGAATGTTTTGTTAATTGTAGCTGTTTTAGTACTTGATTTGCTTCTTTGGTCTTGCCAACTGGAAGATTATATTTACTCCTGTTATTTAATAATTCATCGATAACCTTAACTCTGATCTGTAAATGTGATTCTTCCATGCCTTCATTTCTTAAATATTCGGAGAAACACATAAATAAAGAATCTCCGCCACCAGGCATTGTTATTTCGTTAAATCCATCCGGCGGCTCTGCCGAATGCATTTCATCTGGTTGCTCTATTGGTAGTTGGAATGGAGTTCGGGATAACGCATCCGCAACTATGTTATCCTTACCGGGAACATAACATAAGTCATAGTCAATATCATTTAATTCTTCTAGGGTTCTAGCAACTCTCTGATTAACTAATGGCATGTTTTGCAAAAATAGCAAGGGCTTATGATCCGTGAAAATAAGGACTTTTATATTATACAAAAAGGGTTTTAAAGACCGAACAGCCCATCGAACAGCTGCAAGTTCTCTCTCGGTGGTACTGTACCCACGCTGCGCTTTAGAGAAGACCGTAGAAATATAAGCAATGGGCTTCTTTTCTCCATCTTGTACCTGGCTAAGACACGCTCCAGCACCAATTCCAGAGGCATCAGTGTTGAGCAATAATGGAGCAGCATTCTCGGATCTATCGGGGTATGATAATAGAGGCGGGGAAGTTAATATCCTTTTGAGCTCCTCAAAAGCTTGTTGGCATTTCTCAGTCCAGGGGACATTTTTCTGATGTTTCAACAAATCAAACAACGGTTTGGCGATAACCGAACAATTTGGAATATGCCTTCGGTAAAAATTTACCATTCCCATGAATTGTCTGACCTGGCGAGTGGTTTTGGGTTCAGGAAAGTTTAGAATACCGTCAATCTTAGGTTGTAATGGTTTTAATCCTTTGCTTGATATTATATGACCTAGAAATTTTACTTCCGTTCTTACTAGATAGCTTTTAGATGGTTTTAATTTGAGATCTGCCGCCTGAAAAGCTTTAAGAACTTCCTCCAGAATGGAAAGATGTTTTTCGAAACTGTCGCTAATAATTAGGACGTCATCTAAATATATCATAACCTCGCTCCAAGGAATATGACCTAGAGCCAGCCGCATGGCTCGTTGGAATGCTGCAGGTCCATTTTTAAGTCCGAAAGGCATTCGTAGGAATTCCCAATGGCCCAATGGAGTGGAGAACGCCGTTTTTTCGATGCTGCTTTCTTCCATTTCAATTTGGTAATAGCCCTTGATCAAATCAATTGTAGAAAAGTACTTCATCCCTTGTAAGCTAAACAATGTATCAATTAGATTGGGAATAGGAAAAGCATCTCGTTTTGTGATGGAATTTAATTTTCTATAATCTATACACAGCCTAATAGCTCCATCAGGTTTTCCGAATTGGGACTATTGGCGCAGAATAAGGAGAGCAGGACCGTCGGATAATTCCGTCGGCCTCCAATTTTTGACACGCTTCCTCCACCTCATATAGGATTGGTCCTTGCAATCGTCTAACCGATTCGTTCACTGGATCATCTATGAGAGTATCGATAGAGTGTTTAAGAATTCTAGTACACCCAACGTCCGAATCTCCCAAACTGAGAGCTTGGGGGTACTTCATTAGGAGCTGCAAAACTTGATCTTTTTGTTCCTCTGACAATTCAGTCTCATCCAATTTAAAGGCTTCTCTCAAATTGTCCAATGTCCATTCCTCGTAATTATCTTGTGGCTTCTGCGTAATTTCCACAGTATCATCTTTCGAATGGAGCCGATGTACAGGGGAATATTTGCCAGGAGAATAGCCCCTCCTTAGATTAATGTGATTTTTTGTAGGGTTAAAACATGATATATAAACCTGAGACGCTTCCAAATAAGGGAACACCGCATAATCCGTAATAAAGCGATTAGTTGGTTTTTGAGTCGTCTGAGAAGTAGGAGAAAATAGTATGGATGAGTTTTTATCTATTAGAAGACTATATGTGGCAATAGGGACTGAAACACACGTATAGGGAGGAATTATTGTATCCTCGCTTACTACAGCACTTTCCTCTAAATTATGTTGTTCCATTAATCTCATATCCTTTGTTATCACTGTAATTAGATTATTGGCATCCTGATTTCTTCTAATTAATTCTTTTGTTGCCAAGTCTGGCAATAATTTATCCTTCTTCAACAAATTATAACCAAAGATAACATCATATCCTGTCACGTTGTCATCCACCACCACAAAAGTATTTGATGAGGTGGTGAATTCATTCGAGAGTTGTAATTGTAATTCAATCTCACCATTAACAGGAAAAACTACTCCTCCTATACCCCTTACACCCGTATATGTTGAAAGTTGCAATGGAAACTTTTTCTTATCCAACAACTCGTAAGTCCTATTTGTGATAAGGCTCAGAGAAGCACCAGTGTCCACCAAGGCTTTCAATGGTGTACTATTTTTACAACCTATAATAAATATTCCTAATACTAGAGCATCCTCTGTGGGATTATAGACATTCGTAATATGGATAATATGATCATTTTGATCTTCATAAGGAATTTGGAGTGAGGGTTGTTCCTCATTAATAATAGGGATTTGTAAAATAAGTGGAAGTGATTCATCTGCAATAATAGAAGGACAACTTTGTTTCTCTTGTGGTTTTATTTCCTCGTATTCAGTTTTCGACAAATCTAAAGATTCGTCTTCCAGAGGAGGCGCAGAAGGCTCCATCTGCGAAACCTTTCCCGGAAGTGGTTCCTCATGACTACACTTGTCCTCATTGTTTATTGTAACTGTTGGTAGTTGTGACCCATCAACCACCATCACAGGATTATTCTTTTCAC
>JABUQX010143219.1:7500-17625 GCA_015478945.1 Trachelipus rathkii | reverse complement strand
ATATATATATATATATATATATATATATATATGTTATTATTATGTTATTATTACAATATATATATATATATATATATATACATATATATATTATTATATTATAGTTATATATATATATATATATATATATATATATATATATATATATATATATATATATATATATATATATAATTTGAACTAGATTGTTTCTATTGAGCTTTGATTATAGGTGTTATTATGTATATATGTTAGTTATATATATATATATATATATATATATATATATATATATATATATATATGTTATTATATATTTATATATATATATATATACATATATATATATATACATATATATATATATATATACATATATATATATATATATATATATATATATATATATATATAAATATATATATATTTCCCAATGTATCTGGCAACTGCATTAAGAACAGGTATTCTTTTCATTGACCAGTGCGTACCTATATGGTAGGATCGGATTCGAGAAGATTAAGTTCTTGAGGAATTCTTGTGGACACACGTCATAAATAAATCTACGCTCTAGATGAATTAAGAATGCTTCAAAACGAGGAGAATAAGAATGGATCTTCTTACAAATAAATTTTAATAATCTACTACGTTCATATGCCTTTAATAAATGATATGCGATAATGTAGTTTTATATCCGTTCATATATTTACATAAATAAACTTGTAATGTCTTCTTAAAATATAATAAGATTCTTAATAATAATACAGTATTCTTGGAATGAGATATTCTTACAAAAGTTTCATCAAAACAAATAATATTCGAGTCACAAATTATAATGGATGCGAGTGGGAGAGATATATAACAAGGTCGGAATGTGTTTACCTGGATTACAGCCTGATGAGAGATTACGATACCTTCGTAATTGGAACATAAAATATGGAGATTCTTCACTTGCGATTTTCAAACAAAAGATCAATAAAGATTCTAACTTCGTAGAAT
Organism: Trachelipus rathkii; assembly: GCA_015478945.1. Lineage (NCBI taxonomy): Eukaryota > Metazoa > Arthropoda > Malacostraca > Isopoda > Trachelipodidae > Trachelipus > Trachelipus rathkii. The sequence continues at coordinate 16,650 of JABUQX010143219.1, read as the reverse complement.
AAAAGAATAATGAATGTCACTTTCTAGACATTAAAAAGATGAGAGATTTATGCTATATATTTCTTAAGCATAAATATCGATATGGCTGCATAAAATAAATAATTTAACATGTAACACAACACTAGGCTCGGAGTACAATATCCCACCTCCGCTAGAGCCTGCACGGTAACACGACCTTCTCTCACGACACTCAGGAACGGACTCTCAAGATGCAGTGCGCTACAGTACTTTTTACACATTCATAGCGGCGCAATACAACTTTTCTTTCTAACATAAATACTAATTACGAATAGATATTGTTTTTATTCAATCTGAAAGATGATATATATATATATATATATATATATATATATATATATATATATATATATATATATATATATATATATATATATATATAGAGTCGGGAAATATATATATATATATATATATATATATATATATAGAGTCGGGAAAGAAAAGCTCCCCCCTTCAAATACTTTATTTACACTTGTAAATTCTACTTACATTTCTGGGACAGATATGTTTATTCAAAACAAACTACTTCGTAATTACTCATAAACATAAAATCTATAATACAATAATAAATAAGAAAAACAAAACTTCTTCATTCTTCTCAAGATCTTCGTTCGTTATCTTCTCAGCAATTCAGGTACAGGATACAGGAATAAGAACATCGTTTTAAGATTGATTATTAACAAATAATACCTTCAAATATATACACATACGATATCCACATTATTCTATCAAAACAATCAACATGACAAATGTAGTTTGCGTTGACAAAGAAAACCTGAAACTATTCTGAGAACGAACGATTAGTAGGATAATGAGAACAAGAAGCTTGACTTTGATCGTCTTGAGAAATAGGAGTACTATGAGTATTTGATGCTTTATTATTCGAGCGTAACCAACGTGGACTTTGGGTACGAGGGCCCTGATAGTGTTGATATGGAACGTAATTACTATCAGAATCATCAGAATACGAACTAGACTTATAAAAACTTGAACTATTTACACTCTCATTTTGATTTTCAAAACCAGAAAACGAAGATTTTGGAACACTATCTGACAAAAATGTGCGCTCCTGCGAGCTATCATGAACACTTTGTTGAGAATTAGAATTAGAAAATGACCTTACCGGATCATGAAAAGACGAATTGGAATACCTATGACGATCATGCGGCTGCTGAACAGACGGCATTTTATTTACATTCTTTGAAAACTTATGAGGGAACATAACAACTTCAGACTCATCATCATCTGAATTTATACTGTCAGATTGATCATTCACAACATTTTTATCAACATTGAAATGCACTTGTTTTGGATTACTATCCTTAACAGATGAGAGATTTGGATTTGGACAATGATTTTGATCTGAAATCGGCTCTGGCACGATTTTGAAATTATCGCTATGGACGGCGATTTCACGAGATGTCTGGAGAATTGAAGGATAAACCTGTTTCTTCCAAGTATACCAATCACTCTAAAAGGTCCCCTCCAACGACGGAACAGCTTTTTACATACTCCAGCAGGTTTTACATCAAGAATAAATACTCTACTACCAACTAAAATCTTCCTAACTTCAGCTTTCTTATGCTGTCTTTCTACAAACTTTCTTGTTTCCAACTTCTAAATTTTCTTTCGCTATTTCACGAATTAAATTAGTTCTAATAACTATATCTTTTAACTCTTCATGAGTAGGACAATTCTTATCTGGATTCGTAAAAGGAGTGACGTAGTTCTCTACATCGTAAGGTAATCTTTTGGAGTACCCAAAAAGAATGAAATGTGGCGAGTCCCCTATGGTCTCATTATAAGAAGAATTAATACACAATTGAGCGAAAGGAAGGAAACTAGACCAATCATTACCTTTTTCATTCACGTAACGACGTAAATAATTTTCAATTTGCAAGTTAGCGCGTTCGATCAGAGAATTATTAGTAGATGGGAGGACGGTTATTCCTACTTTATTAACTATCCAAAGCTTCTTGTATTAATTGCTTGAAAAAACGATAAACAAAATCACAAACTTTGATCACTGAATATACTGGGTGGTTGTATGCCTATAATTATCCTGATGAAGCAAAGCATTAAAGGCTATGAATGCCACCATGAGACGGAATAGCACATAACTCAACGTAACGAGTTAATGAATCTTTAAAGACAAGAATATACTTAGCGCCTGACGCTTTACATGGAGGTAAAGGTCCAATGATGTCTGTATGCACTCTACAGAACGGCTGGTATGGAACGGGATACTTGAAGATGGGCGCTCTCTTAGGTATATTACCCTTCACCCTAAGACATGAAGAACACTCTCTACAGAAATCATAAACTAACTTCGACATCTTTGGAAAGATGTACCGTTCTCGGATACGTTTTTCGGTTCTCACGTGACCAAGATGTCCAGCCCCTAAACTAGAATGATTAAGACTAAGAACTGTATATACAAGAGATTCGGGAACTTCTATTAGATATTGCATTTCCTTTGTAACATAATATAGAATATCGTGGATAAATTAATACTTTGACCATTTGTCTTAATGGAATCAATTATTTGAGAAAGTCTTGAACACTTCCTTTGCTCCGTTTTTATTACATCGGATGTAAGATTGAAGAACTTCTTTGTAAGACAAGAATAATCGATACTGGAAATTGAATGAATTGGAGCGAGAGAAGTAGGAAAACGAGAGAGATAATCCGGGCAGATATTTTTCTTCCCTTCTATAAAAAAGATTTCAGGATTGAACGAATTGACTTTGATGGCCCATCTTGCCATTTTATGATTTAAGTCTTTATTCTTAAAAATAGCAACCAATGGTTGATGATCAGTGTAAAAATACGAATTTTATAACCGAAAACTATGTTTCTAAACTTAGCTAAAGACCAAGTAATAGCTAGAGCTTCCTTTTCCAGGGAGGAATAATTCTTTTCTGCTTTACTCAACGTACGAGAAAGCAAAGGAAACAGGACGGTCATTGCCTTGATCATCCTTCTGTGCCAGCACAGCACCTAAACCGATATTACTCGCGTCCGTGGAAATGATAAATTCCTTACTAAAATCCGGAAATTGTAACAATGGTTCGATGATTAATTTTTGCTTTAACGTATCAAAAGCTATCTGTTGCTCACTGAGCCAAACGAATTTAGCGTTCTTTTTGAACAAAGATGTGATGGGTTGAGCAATGGTTGAGAACGAAGGCACAAGATTACGGAAAAACGACACGAAACCAATAAAAGAACGAGCAGAGGATACATCGGTGGGAACCGGGAACGACTTAAGAGCCTGTAGCTTTACAGGATCAGCTGATAAACCTTTAGAGCTAATCATGAACCCTAAATAAACTAACGAACGTTTAAAGAAATTTGCCTTCTCTAATTTCACCTTCAATTTCGCTTTCTTTAGCGCGGCAAAAACTAAACTAAGACTTTGATAATGGGATTCTATATCCTTCGAATACACAATTATGTCATCGAGATAAATTAATGCATGAATTCCTAATAAATGAGAAAGAGCGAGTTCTATTACTTTACAAAACACATTGGAAGAATTTCTCACACCTTCAGGTACCAACTTATACTGATAATGCCCTCTGTGAGAAGAAAAAGATAAATAAGGCTTGCTTTCATCAGCAACTTTTATGCCATAAGGATTTGAGGAAACATCTAAACTTGAAAAGATATGTGAATTTCCTAACTTGGAAATCGTTTCTTGCACATTATGAATCGGAGATTGAAGAGGTACAATACTCTTATTTAACTTCCTAAAATCCAAAATTATTTTTGGTTTTGAATCACCTTTGACCGGGAGGACAATGAGAGGATTCGAATGAGGAGAATCAGAATTCTCTATGTAACCTTGAAAAATACACTCGTCAATCCAGCTAATGTCAGCCTGAAATTTGTGCGGAAGTTGATGATTTGGAGTATAAAAATATTTTTGTGAGTCGGGCACAATTTCTATTTTGAATTCCCCTAATGGGCAACATTCGACTCTGTCATCCCCTAAAGCAATAACATCTTTGTGTGCTAATAAGAAATCTAAGATCTGCTCCATCTGAGCAACATCCTGCAGCACCAATAAATCAGATTCTTTCTTCGATTTGGAAAGTAAAATTTCCTTATAAACATTGCGAAGTTGATCATCAGATAAACCCTGAGACGATTCTATTTTATTTATAATAGAATAAGAACTACGAAGAGCGAGAGGATTAGCATAAGAAACAACTGTATTCTTATCAATTGTGATAGCGGACGGACTGAAGTTTACACATTTAATCAACATAGTACCATCTATTACTGTACTAAGAACATTTGCAAAAAGAACATTTGAAATAGAATTTTTCTCACTTACGAGATGAATATCATTTGGCGGCAAAGTTCCTGCCTGAGATCGAATATCAACAGAGAGAATGGCGCTAGAATAGGCCTCGAACTTGACTGTGTTCGGCAATAACAACTCATAACATTGATCGTTATAAATGGATAACTCATGAACAAAAGATTCATCTTCAAAATTGAGATGACTTAAATTGGACGGAGAACGAACGAGATTGATATTTGACTCTTCAAAAAGTGGATGCGATTTATCGTACATGCGAGGATCAATACTGGTTTTTGGATCATGGATTAATGGATTATAAACAACCAGAGGAATTTTCGTGAACCCAATATGGTCACTCATAAACAAACACTCATTTTTAAAATCAAAAACGATAGGTAAAGAACCTAAAATATCCGTAACAAGAAGCATATTTCCGCTAAAAGAACATTGATCTCTGACAACAATTACATGGATATTAAACAGATGATTATTTAACAACATTTGGAGTTTAACACGTCCCAAATTTTGTATGACGTTTCCAGAAATAGATTTTAAGACAATGTTGTTTTCTTCTAATTTGAGAGGATATAACTTCTTTAAATTCTCAAATACCTTCCATCTCAGGAGCGATACCCCACTCCCTAAATCGATGTACGACGTTATACCATATATGAACTCATACTCGACCCTCGACCGTCAAATCGATCTTAACATAATAACTTTTCCCTATAATAGGATTGTCTTCAACACTATTTACATTAGTGAGACACGGATTTGAATTAGCTATATTAACAATATTTGCCTCTAAATTGGACATCACAACATTGCGAGACTGAGAATGCGTGGTCCCATTCAAAAAAATGACCCCCTAGACGAAGAAGAACGAACAGAATTACGAGAGGAATGATGCGGATTATGAAAATTTGCACAGCGGTTTCGGGAGAAATCGTGCGGCAAATGCGGATTAAATTGGGTAAATTCGTGCCCAAATGAATTATTTCTATCATATTTATTATAAAACCTTTCATTAGGATCGTAATTAGGATCCAAAAGACTTACCTGAACTTCAGGATTCTCTTCAGAATATCGATACGAGTACGGGGATACGTCTCTACTTATTTCGTTTCCGGGTTTTTGTACCGCGGTTTCACCTTTATTAAATCGCATATTACGCCCCTTATTTACATTATTCACACCCTTGGAATCTTGTCACATTTTGACACTGATTCCCATTATAATGACTTCTAGAATTGTTTTGAGCATGGTCAAAACGTGGATTTGACCCTTTTTGGACAAGCGGAATTCTACCTAAACTTGCCTGATTGTGATTAACACTGGAGTGTTTTTGAGAATAATTATTATTATTATTAGAATAATTGGGATGATTTGAATGATTTATAACCCTAACACGACGTAAACCTTCTTCAGAAAAAGGTTGCCAAGTTGTTCCTCGACATTTAGCCTGCGAACCCCTAGGATGATTTTTGAAACACAAATTACAAAAAGGACGGAAGATACATGAGGCACTGCCATGGCCATTATTTTCGCATCGAAGGCAGAACAATGGTTTCCTTACATTAGGACTCCTAGCAACAGAATTAGGCACATTAGAAGAACGATTACGATAAAAACTTGGAACACTTTTAACATTATAGGACTGATGGGATGAGCTGGGAGAAGAGATTTTCTCCGATTGCGTTGAATACACCAGACTAGATTGAACAGAATTTGATGTTCTGTTAAAAGATTATTTAAGACACTTGTCTTCTGTAAATACGTTTGTACCTGTTGAGGTATCGAGTTATCAATACAAAATTCTTCATGGATAATCTTTTGGAATTGAGGCTTTGCATTCGAATATAAATTGGAAAATAAAAGAAGACGACGCTGTTCGTCACTAAACTTTATATCATGTAATAAAGCAGCAGAATCGATGTAATGACTTCTGAGCTTCTGTTAAGAACTCGGGCAATGAGTGATTAGGAGACCACTTTGTACTTACAAAGTCACTGAACGTTTCGAACGTGGATTTAGAAACGAGAGGATTGAGAACTAACGATAAATCATTTTTGAATGATTCCCATGAAACAGCCCCCCTTAACTCTGGCGTACTTTGCACCAGGTAAGCAACATTACCTTCTTTTTGAGAAACAAACCTTATATAAGCCCTCAATTTTTCTACATCGCTTGTGATTCCTTCATCTGCGAAGTAAGCGTCAACAGAATTAAACCAACCTGATAACTCTGGCCCACACCAGTTATTATTAACAAACCCTATCAATAAAGGAACATTCGGCCGCGAATGAGATAACCTGTCAATGTTAAGAACTGGACGCTGCATGGTCCCGGAATTAAGAGAAGAATCAGCCGAAGAAATATTTTGAGCTACGTTTTCGTCACCCGAATTTTGCTCATTAACAACAATATTATTAGCGTTAGGATTATTAGAAATGTTGTCAAGATTGGAAATGTCGTCAGTAGACATGAATGAAAGATATTAAGCAAAATGGAAATGGACAACACAAAGAAACATATACAGACGAATATAAAGAAAATATACGAAATGATTATTGGAACCCAAACTTACGCAACTACACTTCTTCTTGTCAATTATTTTGATATACTTCACGAGATATCCAGCACATATATAAGAAAATATTAAAAAGAAGGACATTTGCCTCCCAATGTTAACAATCAATAATAAAAGAAAAATAATAATCTTTGGGTGGGTAGAATCCTCCCGCGAAATTTCTTGAGCCTCTTGAATGCTGTGTCAACAACGAACGTGATCCTGATCGAAGAACTCCAAAGTTTCTCTTTTCTTCACAAAATGGTTTCTAAAAACACAATACAAAAAATTAATACAGCAAGAAATGATATATATATATATATATATATATATATAGATATCTATATATATATATAAGTATATGGTATATGGCATATATATATGAGGTGCGTAGTGAGTAAAGGCGCACAGCATATATGGGTTACAGGTATATATATATATATATATATATATATATATATATAGTTATATATATATATATATATATATATATATATATATATAATGATATATGGATCTCTCCTAATGTATATTCACCCTCCTTCTCAACATCAAGCTAATACTTGGATAGTAAGATTTGATTCATATTCACAGATAAAGAAGACTTCGCCACAGCATACCATCCTTCTCAACGAGGTGAGAAATTTCTTTGAGTTGTGAAACCCCAATATTCGTGGATAAAAAAAATAAATAACTTTTCTCTCATTCAGTAAGAGAAAGAAAAGAAAAGAAGAAATATTACTGCAATTTCTGATTGCTACAAAAAGATTCCCCAATATACACACATTCGTGAAGCCTAAACAATTACTCCACCCGCAAATTTCCCAGAGCTTCATTAGAATGCAACATCTTATCCTATCCCAACCAGATAGTAGATATATATATATAGTACATATATATATATATAGGAATAGTATATATAGCAGTATATATATAAGGTATATATATATATATATATATATATATATATATATATATATATATATATATATATATATATAATGAAATAATATTTATATATATAATTACTAAATTTATATATATATTGATATGATATAGCAATTTTAACTTTACTATACTTCGATATTGTAAATAATTACAATAGATTTAAAAAAAAAAAACAACAACAAAATTTATTCTCCGAAGTGAGAATTTACCGTTTTAAAAATTTGCTTAATTGAGGTAGTGAATCCAGAAATAACTAGATTCTTGACAGTCAATGAGGAGAAAGTGCTAGCCTCAAAACGGTCTCTTTTTACAATACTAAATGAGGTGAACAAATATTCTATTGTGATATTGACAAATTACTTAAAAACACAAATTTTCTTTGAAAAAGATATATTATATATAATTACTATTATATATAAAAGATATTGTCAACAATATTTTGGTTTCCGGTGCAAATTTCCTCATGATTATTATGGTAAAATATACCCAAACATCTAAATTAAATAACAGCACAATATGCGCGAAACTTATCAAACATGTTCATGCTGGCGACGTCACTATCGGTGGCAGACGTGGGTGGATCCAACTTCCGAAAGCAGATAACATTTATTATATAAATCGTAAGTATTAAAATAAATGATTTTACTTCAATAAAATACTGAACACTATTATAATAAAGAAAAGATTATTTTATCAAATAAATAAATTATTGATTAAGACAAAAAAAAATATTCATTAGATATTTTACAGACCTTTAGATATATAATATACCTTATATCCCTTATACAAACTATTTTTATCCTCAAATGTAGTCGTTGGATATCCTCATCTATCGTGGAGGAGAAAAATGGATGTCGCAAAATGGATGCTCACAAATGGAGAACGACGATTTACTCTCGAAGAAAATTCTTGGAGGCATCAACGTTAACGAACATGTAGTAGACCACTTCTTTCGGTCGCCATCAATCTTCTTGATTAGAAAATATAATCTCAGCAGAGATCTACAACGAAACGATGAGGAAAGAAATTACACAAAAATCTCTCTCTCAAAGTATTAATTTTGTGGTGGGCTTCAAGAAATTTTGAAACAAGTGAATTATTGATTTACAAAATAGTCCAATAATTACAGATCTGGGCGTGATCTCTTACAATGGGGTGATAAAGCTGAACTCGGCCTGTATGATCGACAGACTTTCCCTAAGTTTATAACCCTCTCATTATATTACAGGTATTCTTTTTCATTGACCAGTGCGTACCCATATGGTAGGATCGGATTCGAGAAGATTAAGTTCTTGAGGAATTC
>JABUQX010143219.1:0-2500 GCA_015478945.1 Trachelipus rathkii | reverse complement strand
AGAATGTACAAATATATATATATATGTGATATATATATATATATATATATATATATATATATATATATATATATATATATATATATATATTAGTGATGGATCGAATAACCGCAATCGCAACCGCACATATTTTGACAACCGCAACAGCAACCGCGTTTGTCACTAGTCTACACAACCGCAACTGCAACCGCGGTTGTCACTGGTCTTCACAACATCGCAATTGTGATTGTGTGGAAATTGTTTTTTTAAAAATGTACTCTCTGACGCTATCAAAACTTTCTCTCTCTCTCTCCTCTCTCTCTCTCTCTCTCTCTCTCTCTCTCTCTCTCTTTATTATATGGAAAAACAAGGATTCGGTTTGTCTTTCCTCTTGAAATATTTCTAAGATAAGACTACTTACTAGTTCTGATTTTAAACTAATTGAAAAATATTTTACCCTATTGGAGATATTTGAAGAGATTGCTAAAAAATTAAGCTTTCATTCGTCCTCTATATCCAAGTAATTTCTTTTATTGTGTCGTTAAAAACTTTTTACTAGAACTAGATTTCAAGGCTGAAGAGGGAATTAAATCAGCTGTACAAACAATAAATTGAGTTAACTCGAAGATTTGATACTTTGGAAAGAATTCTTGTATCCCATCGCAACGTATCTAGATGTTCGATATAAAGGGAAATTTTTTGCAACTTCTTATGTTTTGAAAGATATTCAGAAAAAATAACAAAACAATGTAAGGAACTTTCTTCAGAATATGGAAAAGATATATCTATTAACAGATATCCTTAAAGAATTTAAACTGCAGAAATAAATAACCATCAACATCCAAGCCAAAAACTCTGTTTGAAACCATGAATATTCATTTAACATATAAATAGACTTTAATAAGTGTTTTGGATGAAATAGCAAAATATCAAAAAGAAAAAAGGATTGATTCCGAAGAGATCCTCTAATGTGGTGGAGAAAGAACGAACATAATTTCAAAGAGTTGAATATGATAACTAAAAGATATTTGTTATGGCCATCTAGTAGTATACCAAGCGAACAACTTTTCAGCGATGCTGGATTAATTTATGACGAGAAAAGGATGATATTAACAGGAGAAAGTACAGAAAATTGTTATTTCTTAAATCTAACTTGCCAATTCTAAAATTCAATTACAAACGCGAATAGCTAAAGAAGAACCTTTAGCGGGATACTTTCCAGTTTACATAGGGCAGAAGATGGGGAAAGTGGATGGCATTGTGCACAAGTCCTCGTTCCACAACTTGGGAACTCCTGCAAAGAGTGGCTAAATTGCACACTAAATAACTGAAATTTTCAAGGTTATAATAATACACACACACACACACACATACAAACACACACATTCAAATAATAATAATAATAAACAAAAAATAATAATAATAATAATAATAATAATAATAATAATAATAATAATAATAATAATAATAATAATAATAATAATAATAATAATAATAATAATAATAATAATATTATTATTATGATTATTATGATTATTATTATTGTTGTTGTTGTTGTTATTGTTATTATTGTTATTGGTAGTAGTCGTAGTAGTAGTAAACAAAGCAATGATTAAATTTTGTTTTTATTGCACAACCGCGAAAAATTTAAAAACCGCAAAAACCGCAACCGCGGCTTGCTGAAAAATTAACCGGCAAAAACTGCAAACTGCGGTTATGCAAAAAATTCAGCTTCGCTCATATATATATATATATTAAAGTATATATATAAAGTATATATATATATATATATATATATATATATATATATATATAATATATATATATATATAGTTATATATAGTATATAGTATATAGTATATATATAAGATATATATATAGATATGAGAGTGTTATATATATATATATATATATATATAATATACAACCTTAATCCAATCCCTATGACTTTGTGTGTATCATCGCAAGAGAGAGCCAAAGCATCTTTACATTTCTTTTCTCAAATTCAGATGCAATGTCGAAGCCCGTCCAATTCCGTTGTACATACTGGTGTGAAATCGGCAGGGTGAGATAATAGCAAACCCCATCTGTGTTAGTGTAAATATATATATATATATATATATATAGCAGCATATATATATAGCAGCAGTTGGAGTATATATATATATATATATATATATATATATATATGTTATATATATATATATATATATATATATATATATATAATGCAAATTTTTGTAGTGATTCTTTCTTGAAACAGTAGATTGAAACCAATAACAAGGGTTAGCAAATTCAATATATTGAAGAAAATAATATCTTTTATTTAATAACAGTTCTTAAAGTTTTATATATAAGGGCAGCAGAGTGTATATATATATATATATATATATATATATATATATATATATATATATATATAGCATATGAAGCGGCGTACGAAAACGCGTGAAAAGCGTTTCACGATAAATGCGAAAAACGGTTAAACACTCCAAACTAAAAACTGAACGAAGTATTACCG
>JABUQX010143218.1:10000-15454 GCA_015478945.1 Trachelipus rathkii | reverse complement strand
ACAATTCAATATCTTAGCTTGCATAACTGAATTAATGTCGCGCTTTACATTAAATATTATTACGTCTGTGTTTGTCCAAACTAATTTTAATTATAATTTAAATGTTAAGTAGATTTTAATAATGTTATAGTATTAATTTGGATAGAAAAACACAAGTCTAAGTTATATTTTATTGACATTTTCCAAACGTGAATTTTTTCCAAAATTATGAATTTTATTTTCATTGTTTTTTGCTAAATAAAAATTGAAAAAAAAAAGAATTATGACAAAATTTTTTAATAATTTCTAATAATAATAATAATATTTACACACTTTAACAATATAGGTACTTTATATTACGAGTAGGCCTACGTATGCTATCATAACACAACTTAAAAATTTTTTTTTTTTGGCATTTTTGAATGGCTGTATTTTTTAAAACAAGCAAATACCAAAGTCAATATTGCAGGTGAAGGAACATCTATGGTAGTAGTATAATGTGTGAAAATTTCAGATTTTTAGCATTTACCCCATCAGAGATATTAAGGTTCAAAGTTACCGATTTTCCGAAAAATTGATTTTTGGACACCCTGTAAATTTTTTTAAAAATATTTACCAAACTTCAAATAAGATTTAAGTTAAACCATACTTTAGTATGTATCATCACACAAAATTTTATATCGTTAAATTATTTTCTTCTTTTAATAATACACCCACGAAAATGGAAATTTCTTCGATTTTTAACACAATTTTTCGGATTCATTTTCATGGTGAAATATTATTTTCCCCAAAAAAAACAGGAAAGGCCAAATGTACCTTAAAGTATCCCTAACAAATCACTCTCTATGAAATTTGGTATAAGAATTACCAATATGGAGATATGACTTAAAATGTTACCTCTATTAAGTGATAAATTTTGCTCCACCTGGTCAAACATTTTGGCTCACCCTGTTACAACCAGAGTAAATCTACAAAAACGAATGGTGGTTTTGAACTTTCCAGGGATAACATTAACACCATGCAAAATATAAAAGTTTTCAAAAATTATCGAGCGGCCAACTTCCATTATTTTGGTACGGAAAAAATGGATATACACATATATATATATATATATATATATATATATATATATATATATATATATATATATATATATATATATATATATATATATATATATATATATATATATATATATATATATATTTAAAAAAAGAGAGATATAAAAAAAATATATACATATATATATATATATATATATATATATATATATATATATATATATATATATATATATATATTATTTTTTTGATATATATATATATATATATATATATATATATATATATTTGTGTGTGTGTGTGTGTGTGTGTGTGTGTGTGTGTGTGTGTGTGTGTGTGTGTGTGTGTGTGTGTGTGTGTGTGTATTGTAAAATCTAAGAAAACAGCTTTTCTTTTTTTTTTGCTCTTTCTCGTGCTTGAAAGAAGTAGTAGCATATTTATTTTAGAATTGAAATATTTATGAGCCTACATTAAGAAGCATTCAACCAACATATTTTTTATATAAAATATCGAGAATTCTAAGAAAATGTTAATATGAATATTTAAGCCGTTTTCGTTTCTTTGGCATTTTGTCTACGCTTGATACGCATAAAATCTACGTATTTTAAGAACGGTTCGAGCCAAATCGACCGCGAATGAATTTTTATTCTTATAAACTTGTTTACAAACATTACAAAAATCAGCTGTTGTTATGATGGACTTCAAGGATTTGGAGGGTATTATTATAAAAATGAAGAATAATGATGATGTTTCAGAATATTTTAGATTTTTGGAGACTAATAAAAAAAAAGGAGGAGAGATTATTGCCCTTTCTTCCTTACTCTTAAGGTAAATTTTCAGTGTTTGCACAGCTATATATTATTATACATATATATATATATATACATATTATATATATAGAATTACATATTACATATTACACAGTTTATATTATAAATTTTTTGGATAAATATATATTATTGTATTATTGCTACATATTACATATATAGAATTATCGTTTTCGATAATCGGGCTCGCGTTTTTGCCTCCAATTCTAAAGTACAAGCTCGTACGAATGCTTTATATCCATCCTTAGATTTATGGCGCTAGGAAAAATAATAAATAAATAATTTTTTTATTAATTTATTAGTTAGAAAAAATCGAAAAATAAAATTAAATATATATATATATATATATATATATATATATATATATATATATATATATATATATATATATATATATATATATATATATATATATATAAGGTAAAAAGTTACTTTATCGCCCACACGGAACGGGAGGTCGGATCAAAAAAAAAATTTTCACAGGTAGCATCTATGATACATAAATAGATGTTCTAGGGGCGAAATGATTTTTTTTACCTATGTTTAGGTTAAATTAGGTTAAGTTAGGTTAGGTTAGGTTAGGTCAGGTCAGTAAAAAGAAAAAATATTTCATTTCGCCCCTAAAACATCTATTTATGTATTATAGAGGCTACCTGTGAAAATTTTTTTGATCCGACCTCCCGTTCAGTGTGGGCATTAAGTAACTTTTACCATTTGTATATAGGATATATATATATATATATATTATACATATATATTATTATATACATATATATATATAGCATATATATATATATATATATATATATATATATATATATATATATATATATATATATATATATATATATATATATATATATATATATATATATATTTATTATAAAAAAAAAAAAATAAGAGATCTTTTCATAAAAAATTGGCAAAGCTGAAAATTAAAGCGATTTTTATTCAAGCATCGGGCCTACCACGTAGTGAAAACATTATCATTGCATTTTTTTATGAATATTTTAAGGATAATTAAAATTGTGAATATCACACAAATATTTGACACAATCTCATTACTCTTAAAGTCATTAATAAAAAAAATTGATTCCATTGTAAAAAAAATAAAAGGAAAAAAAATTTCATGACTGTTTGATAATGGTTTGCGAGAAACAACAGAATATTTTTAATGAATATATTTAAGGCGTTTTTGATTTGGCAAGAATTCTTCTAAACGGAAGAAGTTCTTCACTTTCCCATTTGATTTGTCAATATTCTTTCAAACGGAAGAAAATTTCCTAGCGAAATCGGGAATTTTTCTTTCATCCGCAAGGTTGCTATTTTTCGTTCTTAACGTTCTTGAGTTTTTATTCTTGAGTTTGTGACGTCACATGAAATCGTAAAAAAATGTTTTTTTAATGTTTTTAAGTTTTCGAACCACTATTTTATCTTCGAAATATATTAATTATGTTATTTCCTAAAAAACTGGTGAAATATAATTATAAAAAAATTACGAAATTCCGAAATTTTATTTCTCTGTTTTTATTCGTTGTTGTGACGTCACTTTATAATATGGGGCTTTATTAATTATGTTTATATATATATATATAGCAAAGAATATATATATAGCATATATATATATATATATATATATATATATATATATATATATATATATATATATATATATATATATATATATAGGCCAGCCTCTAGAAGAGCCACAATCCATATCTCAAAAACTACAACAGCTACCGGGAAAAGGAATACATTGCTGAATCCTGGCAAAATTTTACCGAGGAAATTGTAAAAAAAAAAAAAAAAAAAAAAAATCATTTCTGAAAACTACAAAATCTACAGGGAAATGAAATATATTTTTGAATCCTTGTAAAATTTTGGTTAGAAAAATGTAAAATGTAAAAAAAATAAAAATTAAACATAAAAATTGGCTATTTTTGGGTGGTGCTGGGACATAGTATATATATATATTATTTGTAAAGGGTATTACACGGCAATTTAGGGGCCTGAGCCGACGGGGAAACACAGGGGGAATTGTTTACATCCTCCGTAGGAGGCCGGAGGAAATTCCCGCGACACCCAAATACCAAAGAGCGGGGGTTCCGAGACCCCGGAGGGGGAATTAGTCTCACCCCTGTGTTCCCCCGAAGGGTGAGAGACCCCAACTCCAGCCATCGGTGTATACCCTTGGGGTATTCTTAAGTTAAAAAAAAAAGCAAATTACTAGAAAGTCTATTTATTTTTAACGAGTAACCAATAAAAAGTCTCTAATAGGCTCTCTAATGATATTAATACTATAATTAGGCTAACAATAATTTTTTTTATTTTTTTATTTTTTTTACATTTTCCTATCCAAAATTTTACCAGGATTCCAAAAATGTATTTCTTTTCGCTGTAGCTATTTTTGTTTTTTTTTTTTTACATATATATTTTTTTTTTTTTTTTTTTTTTTTTTTTTTTTTTTTTTTTTTTTTTTTACATTTTCCGCACTAAAATTGGACCAGCATTCCAGCAATGTATTCCTTTTCCTGGTAGCTGTTGTAGTTTTTGTGATATGGATTGTGGTTTTCTAGAGGGTTTTTTTCATATATATATATTTTTTATATATATATATATATATATATATATATATATATATATATATATATATATATATATATATATATATATACATATATAAAACATATATATATATAAAAAAATATATATATATATATATATATATATATATATATATATATATATATATATATATATATATATATATATATATATATAAAGTATTATATATATATATAAGTAAATTACAACACTAAAAAATCCGAATTAATAGCCTTTATAGGCTTAGGTCTGTTCTGTAAAATGTAAACAAACCTCAAAACTGAAGAATGTTCATTTGATTTTTCATCGAAAATGAACTCAAGAAAGTCCTTCGATTTGGAAGAAAAACTTGCCAAATCTAAAACGCCTTAAGATTGCGAAATAGCAATCTTACGGAATTTTTGTCAAAATTCTTCGTTTGGTGGGAATATTCTCAAATTTTCTGTATTTGACAACAAACGAACGTTTTAGAACGTTCTTATTTTTCGTAAGAATTCGTAAGAATATTGCCAAAACGAAAACGGCTTTAATAACTAATTTTATGATTAGGCGAAGAATATTCCAAATAAAATAGTTATTCCTTCCTTATTACTTATATTAGTATTATCTCTTAATTTATTATTACTAATGTTTATCTATTTCTTTGTTGACTAAAGCTTGATATTAAGAATTTACATTTAACTCCGAATTATATTAACTTTATATTTACGTGTGATTTTATTTTGTTAAGCTATTGATTGGTTAACTTTCTTAAAAGAGCCCTTTTCCTTCCATCACCCTATTTTATTATTTTTGCTATGAAACAAAAACTTATGATAAAGTATTTTAAAATATTCTTAATATTATTATTATTTAACCTTTATTTTCATTAAAACTTACTTTTATTAGCTTACCTAATCCATTAATGGTTATTCATCCTTATATCTCTCCGCCAGAATTATCATAAAGTAGTACAAATTTGTTGTTATTACAGAAAAAACTAA
>JABUQX010143218.1:0-2500 GCA_015478945.1 Trachelipus rathkii | reverse complement strand
TAAAATCATGAGTTTCGCCGATGTATAAGGAGTTGCAATGAAGGCAAGGAATTTTATAAACACATTGGGGTATGGTAGTGGGTCGATTTATGTTAGGTCTAAGAATAGCTTTGAGGGGTAGATTTCCTGAAGAGGTAAGATTGAAATTATTGGGTAAGATGTTTTTTAATTGTTTAAGAGGAATGTTAGGAATGGGTAAAAAAGGATTGTTTTTAGAGTGGTTGTGAGTGTGCGGTTGATAGAAGGATTTTTTTGCTAGTTTAAGTGCACGTTGTATAATGAAGTTCGGGTAGGAAAGTTTGTTAAAAATAGAGAAAAGGTAATCAAATTCGGATTGTAGGAAAGAGGGAGAGCATATTCTTAGAGCTCTGAGGAATAAAGAAGAAAGTGTACCTATTTTTGTGTTGGTTGAATGGGACGAAAACCAATGTATGTAACTTGGGTTATAAGTATGCTTGCGGTAAACAGAGAATTGGAGAGTAGTGAGATTATTTGACCAGGTTGTAAGAACGTCAAGGAATGGTAGGGAATTATTTCTGGAAGTTTCAATGGTGAATTTAATGTTAGGGTTAATAGTGTTGAGGAAATCGAGAATGTTATGTGGGTTAATATTGGGAGGAATAGATGCAAAAATATCATCTACATATCTGTACCAAGTAACATTAGTCATGATGGGGTTAGGAAATATGTAATAAATTTCAAGGAGTTCCATAAAAATATTACTTAATACAGGAGAAAGGGGAGAACCCATACTAAGTCCAGAATTTTGTTTCAGAAACGTGTTATTAAATTCGAAAAAGTTATGTTCCAGGGTGAGTAGGATTAATTGTTTTAAAATATCGAAAGGAAAAGGTAATATGAAATTGTTTTCATCAATAAAACGTGAAAGTAGTGAAAGGGTTAAAGGGACAGGTACAGAGGTGAAGAGTGAAGTTACATCAAAACTTACAAGGGAGTGGGAGTGTGGGTTGATGTTTCTGGTTTTGATGATAAAATCTTCAGAATTGGTAATATGTGATGAGGAAATGTGTCCAACAAGAGGTGAGAGTTGTTTAGCTAACCATTTAGATAATTTATAGGGGACAGAATCTATGTTAGAAATAATGGGGCGGAGAGGAGTATTTGGTTTATGGGTTTTGGGGATTCCATAAAATTTGGAAAGGCAAGGGAAAGTAGCTTTTAAATCATTGTGAAGGTTAGTGTGTTCTGAAAGAATGTTTTTCAGTTTATAGTTAAAGTTAATTTGAGAAGTTTTTAAGGGATTTTTGGTGAGGAGGGAATATGTGTTGTTATCAGATAGTAAATCGTTACATTTATGTAGATAGTCGGTTTTGTTAAGAATAACAATATTATTACATTTGTCGGATCGTGTAATTATGATATTGTTGTTTTTTGTAAGTGAGTAGAGAGCTGTATAAAATTTAGAGGGTGTTTTCTGTTTATTTAAGGAGTTGAGAATTTTATGAATGATTAGGCCTTCCATGAAATCCAGAGAGTGAGATTCTTCTTTGAAGTTAGTTTTGTATTTTTCAAAATCCACGATAAATTTCGAAATTGGGTCCAAATTTTGTAGAGAAAATGAAAGTCCATAGCCCAAAATAATTTTTTGATCCTTAGTTAGTTCTAGATCTGATTTATTTATGATGTTATTAATATTAGAATTTTTCACCCATACACTATTATAATAAATAGTATTAAATTTGTTGTTGAGTTTTCTCTTTTTTTCATTGATGATGAAATCTTTTCTCAGATGTGCCAAATTGAGCAATTGGGTGAAGGTATCGAGAGAGTTTGGGTATTGTTTATACCATGTCTCTTGGAAAATTTTGAAATATTTAAAACATTGACCGAAAGCGAGTTTAATTTCTTGCTTAATAGTTGAAATTTTGCTAAGTAGAATTTCTCTATGTATATCAGGGAAAGGATTAGTATCTTTAGTTGACAGATTGCTAGGTATCAATGTCTTAGGTATCACTAAATTTTTTAGGCAATTTTTAATGAAGCCTAATTGAATCTTTTTAATATGTGATGAAATCATTTGATCTCTGTATTTGAGGAATTTTTTCCTAAGTTCGTAGTTAAGATCTCCTAAGTTGATATCAGGCATATTAAATATATTGGTAAGTATTCAGCAATGATCGTTAAATGATATATTAATAAATAGAAGAATTTGCAGAGAATCTTGTCACTAATTTTGAAGTAGTTAGAAATGTATCCAAAATAAAAATTGTTTTTAATAATATATTAAAGCACAAATTTTCGTTTCTTGTTCGGAAACCTCATCAGGTGCAGTTCTTTGTAAGACTAAAGTTAAAATTATTATTAACAATAAAAATTTAAAAATAATTTATATTTTAGATTTAAGATTTTTATAGAAATTACTGGAGTTCATTATGTTGATAATAGTGGAATTAATATTGAATTCGCCTTTTTGTCTATTGTAATTATTGGTGTTAAGGGTGTAGTAGGATTCAAGTAATTTTCTTCTGTGTAAATCTTT
>JABUQX010143215.1:0-15230 GCA_015478945.1 Trachelipus rathkii | reverse complement strand
AATGTATCTCATTAAATTGGAATGGTGTTAACCGTTTTCGCATTTATCGTGATTTCGCGTTTTCATTACGCCGCTTCATATATATATATATATATATAGGCCTATATACATATATATATATATATATATATATATATATATATATATATATATATATATATATATATATATATATATATATATATTTACTACTTATATATTTATATATAACTATAACTATGACTATATATATATATATATATATATATATATATATATATATATATATATATATATATATATATATATATATATATATATATATATATATATATATATATATATAAATATTTACTACCATACATTTATATATACAGTATATATATATATATATATATATATATATATATATATATATATATATATATATATATATATATATATATATATATATATATATATTTATATATAAAAAAAAAAAAAATCTCAGGAAGGTATCACGACCTATCAGTGGGACCCATCGAGAAAGGTCCTTGGGTATCACGGGCCTAACGGCTAAATCCGCTGGCTGGCCAAGCCTATCGCGGATGCCGGGAAGTTTCCCCACTAGTAGCAAAGCACGCTACCAATGTACTCATTAACGTCTGAGTGAGACGAAGCTAGAGTTAATAGAGAATAGCTCACGTTCTGCTCCACTTTGATCTCCAGACCTAAGGCCTCTCAGCATGAAGCAGTGCTCTACCCTCTGACTGGGACTCATATATATATATATATATATATATATATATATATATATATAAATATATATATATATATATATATATATATATATATATATATATATATATATATACTATATATATATGTATATACAGTATATATATATATATATATGCTATAATAATAATAAATATATTATATATATATATATATATAATATAATATATATATATATATATATATATATAATATATATATATATATACTATATATATATATATATATATATAATAATAACATATATATATATATATATATATATATATATATATATATATATACCTATGCTGTTTTACTTAGCTATCCTCTGTCTCATTTGATCTGGCTATGATGTCACTACAATTGGTTAGTACAATTAAAAAACACACACACACACACCTACACACACACACCATGTTTAATAAACAAAAATTGATGTTTTGACAGTAAAGACGTAAAGACGTAAGGATGTAAAGACGTAAAGACGTATCGCACAGAGGGTGGGTGGGGGTCTACTGTACAGCTTGCGCAACGTCTTTACGTCCTTAGGGTAGTAAAGAAACACGTTTTACGTACCTAAGGACAATAAGGTAATAAGCTATGGGCAATAAAGACGTAAAGACGATGTCGCCAGGAGGGGGGTGAGAGGGGGACCCCTCCTGGCGCAACGCCTTTACGTCTTTAGGGTATGTAAAAACGTAAATTTTTAAGTTATAAACATGAGAAGCAAAAAATTTTAGTGAAAAATATGACTTGAATCAATAGATCAATAGATCAATCGATCATAGCTGGTTAGGAGGGTGTCGGATAGTGGTTTGGTTTACTGATTTAGGGTATGTAAAAACGTAAATTTTTAAGTTATAAACATGAAAAGCATAAAATTTTTAGTAAAAACAAAAATAAATTATATATATATATATATATATATATATATATATATATATATATATATATATATATATATATATATATATATATATATATATATATATATACTATTTATATATATATATATATATATATATACCCCCACGGATATTATCACTAACACTAACTCAAGCCGCACCCGCCATAACCCGCGAAATATTTTTGCGTTCGCGCGTGCGGGCGGGCTCTCGCGTCGGTTCCGGACCGGCGGTCGCGTTCGCGTGGGCCAAACCGAGGCTTTTGAACCCGAAGTCTTTTGAGCTGTCGACGCGGGCGGTGCAGTACACTTAACTAGTAACGGCACTAAGATGTTCGCTTAGCTAACAAAGGCTCAGCTACTTTCGTGAAAGTAGCTCAGCTACTTTCATGGACGTGGCTACGCCTCGTACACAGGTTAGGAGTGGTTACCATGAGCACATAGTTAGGCCTAAACGTATATGGTGACGAGAACAAAGGGGGGGTAGGGGGATAAACAAAGGGGTAGGGTAAAAAAGTTCATGAATGTGTATGAGCGTGTGCTCACGCACATACACACTCACTCACGTACATGGCGAATCATTAGAAATAGGGGACCCCTGGGGGGACCAGCCCCCAAAATAAAACGCCAGGGATGAAAAGTGACCCAGAAGGTAGCCCATGCCGGTAGGTGGCCAAATATTACTCAGGAAAGACCCTGAGTCCAGGGCTCGAGCCCTGGCCCAGCCTATAAGCTGATTATTTCATAGGGGGGTAGGGGATGAACAAGGGGGTAGGGTAAACGCTCAAGAAGGACATGAGCATAGGCTCAAGTACACATGTACTCACGCACGTTCATGGCGAATTAATAGAAATAGGGGACCCCAGGGGGGACCAGCCCCCAGGGTAGAGCCCCAGACGCGAAAAGTGCCCCAAAAGGTAGCCACTCCGGGGAGATGCCCAAAAATGCCTTACGTAAGACGCTGGGGTACGGGGTACCCGAGATATACCCATTCCTCTACCTTTATGATTGCTACTACTTATATATATATATATATATATATATATATATATATATATATATATATATATATATATATATATATATATATATATATATATATATATATATATATATATATATATATGTCTTTCTATATATATATATATATATATATATATATATATATATATATATATATGGAATAAATACTCGGCACAGTCGGTTAACAGAAGATTTTACCTGGGTCGTTAATTACATTGCTTGCATCAACACCAGGACCAGCAATATAAATTTATGCTTTTAGAAACACTATCTTTTGGAGAGCTCAAGGAGAGAATGTCTAGAACCTAGATGGAAGAAGACGCTTCTCCCACTGAAAGGATGAAGACCCTACCTGAGAGTGCAATACTCAAGAATTGGCATTGTAAATTATTGCCCTAAGAGAAAGTCTTCTAGAGAACTCGAGGATAGAGAGTTTCGATTCCGGAAGGAAGAAGATACTGGTCCCATTGACAAGGCGACAATCCTTCCTGGAAGTATATATATATATATATATATATATATATATATATAGACTATATATACAAAGATATATATATATATATATATATATATATATATATATATATATATATATATATATATATATATATATATATATATATATATATATATCTATATATATATATAGGCTATTTATAAGAGGTTGACTCAGGAACGAAAATCAAAAAAAATGTATCGTAATTTCAATAATTTTAGGGTAAATACATTACCTAACCTAAAATACCCTAACCTAACCTAACCTAACCTAACTTCTTCAACCTAACCTAACCTAACCTAACCTAACTAACTATAACCTAACCTAGCCTAAATTAACCTAACCTAATATTAACGGTCATAAACCTCTTATAAATGTCCATATATATATATATATATATATATATATATATATATATATATATATATATATATATATATATATATATATATATATATATATATATATATATATAAATGTATACCAATGACAAACTCTTAATTTGAAGTTAAATCCCGCAAAGATTCCGAAGAAAGAGCACACATGTACGTCCACCAGATGTTCGTACAGATATAAACAAGAAGCTTCTCGGAAATTGTTCCTTAGATATACAAAATCAAGTTGTGAAAAATGTGTAATCGGAGAATTTAAAAAAGGATTTGGTGATAAGAAACTTTTTTGATTAACTTTCCCATTTTCGAAAGTTAGCTCTTTTAATATATATATATATATATATATATATATATATATATATATATATATATATATATATATATATATATATATATATATATATATATATATATATATATATATATATATATATATATATATATAATAGCAAATATATATATATATATATATATATATATATATCCACATTTTTTCTTAAACTTCTTTTCTCTCTCTCTGGTGGACAATGGCCGGAAGTTTACCAAAATCCACCAGAGTTCGTGGAAATTTGGAAATTCCCAGCTCAAAGGCCGACATGCCCCGATGATTCACGGCGTTAGAAAGTGTGCAAGTCAAAAGTAGTTGAGAAAATAGATAAAGGAAGTGTATTCCAGAATTTACCATTGGAGAGCAAAAAAGATTGAGCATAGCGGTTAAATCTGGGGTCAGGAGAGTTGGACAGAGAAAGAATGAAAGCCCTTCTCATCAATGGAGGAGGTATGTGACCGGAGAGTTCAGAAGAACAGTGTCCGTTAAAATAATGATAGTATAAAGGAAGTGAGGCAACAAACAACTCGAAAGGATGAAAGGGACTGGAGAGAGAGAGAGAGAGAGAGAGAGAGAGAGAGAGAGAGAGAGAGAGAGAGAGAGAGAGAGAGCTGGAAACTTGGTAGGACGTAAATCTCTCGATTCCACCTTTATAAGGTATTAGTAGAACCACCCCAGTTGTTTGAGGCATACTTCATAAAGGGGCAAAATACACCCCTATAAAGAGAGAGGAACTAAATTGGCGTGAAGAAATTCTGAAGACACCTCAGAACATCACTCAACCTCTTAGAAGGTTATTTAGTGAAAGAGAAAAATGTGATCCTTCCAATTAATGTCACAAGAAAAAGAAACCCCAAGAATATTAAGGACGGATAGACAGAGAAGCGAGTTGCGTGTTCTCTCTCTCTCTCTCTCTCTCTCTCTCTCTCTCTCTCTCTCTCTCTCTCTCTTTATCTATCTCTCGATAAATAAAAAAGAAGTAAAATGAAGCAAGTGAAATTTTGAGGCATTGAAAACTGCCTTGTTCTTAATGCACCATTTAGAATGTCGAGAAAAGTTAGAGGTTAGTTGACTCAGTGGCGTACGCAGGAATTTTTTTTCCTTGGGGGGCTGGAATTCCGCCGGCCCCCTTGACTAAAATTTTGCTGCTCCCCTTATCCCGGATGATAAAAATTGATAGTTTAAGGGGAAAATTGAGAATCTTTAGATTTCCCTTGGAATTTGTTTGTGAAATGTAATGTACTAGAGAGAACTGATAGTTATGATTAAGAGAATTTGTAAAGATGGAAAAAATTTCACCGTTGCATAAATTTAAAATTATTATATGAATATAAAAGATCATCAAATTTTATTTCATCAGTTTTAAACGTTGGGTAATAATATCTATTTTTTTTTTTTTTAGAGCGAACCTCACCAACGAAGGGCATATGCCGTCCCTCCAGGCAGACAAAATACAGCCCTTCAGGCTATCACGAGCTCAAGGCAAATGAACCACCTGCGACGAGAGGTTACGTAATTCCAGTTCCGTTGTAAGAAGGGAATAGTATGAACAATAATTATCCAAAAAGTTTTAATTTTTAGCTAGACTTTACAGAACAAGCTGCAAACGACGCGCATTCCCAGATCCAGCAAAATGGTCGATGACTAATTTCAATTTTGAAAATCTTCCTTCAACTGATAATGTTGAAACAAAGTACAGGAAGTATTTTTAACAGCATGTTTATGTTTAGAAACAAGTTTTCGAATCACTCGTCTAATCCGGCTAGGGCATTTATGGTTTTTTCTTGAGATAATTTCCAGTTTTGTCTCCATAATTTCCACTTTCCCAGGAAGACTTCATCGTAAGATCCAATTAAATTGTCTCTCCATTATTTGAATGCTCATTGAACTCTGTCAAATGAAACGTCACAGATGACTAGAATAAGGTACTGAAGAGTTGACACGAAATAATGGTGGGTTAAAAACATTTCATATGGGGAAGAAATCATATCGTCTAAGCACGGTATAAAAACTGTAAGTGGATAGAACGTCTCCGGTTCTGTAGAAGATTTTAACTTAAACGATGATTATTTTTTCTTGTAATGTTTACCTGTTTAATTGTGCTACATAAATTGATAATTTTAGTTTGAAGGTATGTAGGTCAATCCCAACAATTTTAAAGTTAAAACCAGAGCTGGAATAACTATATATATATATATATATATATATATATATATATATATATATATATATATATATATATATATATATATATATATATATATATATATATATATATATATATATATATATATATATATATATATATATATATATATATATATATATATATATATATATATAATAGAGGAAATAGAGCGACGGAGTCGCATAGCAAGGTCGTGGGTTCGAATCTAGTTCGGATCCTAGGTAGAAATTACCTGAAGTTCCCCTCCTGGAATAGGGCTATGCCCGTGAGATGTGTGAACTTTTTTAAATATATTTATATATATATATATATATATATATATATATATATATATATATATATATATATATATATATATATATATATATATATATATATATATATATAGAGAGAGAGAGAGAGAGAGAGAGAGAGAGAGAGAGAGAGAGATTTCGTTTTTAATGAATGGATCAAGTTTGAGCTGCAAAAATTTAGGCTTCTCCCTCTTTCCCTCCTGTAGTATCTTCTTCCTACAACACAACTGTTGTTTTGCCTACCGCTAAAGTTAAACTCTTCGCTCAAACCTATCTCTAATTCTACTTTAGACGATTCCGGTGATATTCCTCTTTCTCCATCTCCCCCTCCCTCTTCCCTCTTCCCTTCCCACTCCCCCTCCCCTCCCCTTCTCCTAACTCATTTATATCTAACATTGCAATTTCTTCTAAAGACGTTATTTTCACTATCTCTAATCTTAACACCAAGAAGGTGAACTGTTCTGATGGTAATCCTCTTGTGGTTCTAAAAATTTGTGCTTCCAAACTTGCACCATGCCTTGGTAAACTATTTTGCCTCTGTCTATCTATCTACTTGGACTTTCCTTTCTTGCTGGAAAAGCGAGTTCATTCAGTCTACGCCTAGAAAAGGGGACCCCTCTCAACTTTAAAACTATTGTCTTATCTTTTCAACCTTGGTTCTTTGTGGTTTTTTTTAATCTATTCTTAACAGGAGGATCTGTAAACACCTCAATTTTTAAAATCTTATCTCTAATTCATTACTTTATTAATGTTAAAACATGTAACAACTATAATGTTATAAATATATAAACATATTTGTTTTCAAATAGTAAATAAAAAAAATACTTTACAGTCCACCACTTAAGGGTAGTCTGTTAATTCTTTGCTAGTCGGTGTTCGGTAGTTCTGTGATTTTACTACGACATTCGTTAGAAACGTTCTACTGACAACTTTTTTTCTCTTCCCTCTGATTCATGGTGAGTGATTCATTTGAGTGAGTGATTCATTTGAGTGAGTGAGCATTCATTGAGTGAGTCAGTAAACATTTCGGTGAGTCATTTGCAGTGGCGATAGACAAATCAAAAGTCTTCGACAGTGTCTGCCACACATATTTGATATTCTAAACTTCCCTCC
Organism: Trachelipus rathkii; assembly: GCA_015478945.1. Taxonomy (NCBI): domain Eukaryota; kingdom Metazoa; phylum Arthropoda; class Malacostraca; order Isopoda; family Trachelipodidae; genus Trachelipus; species Trachelipus rathkii. Next base: position 7,755 of record JABUQX010143215.1, on the reverse strand, counting down.
TTCGGTATTTTTCCTCTTCTCCCTGTGAACTTCTCTCTTATTTCCTCTCCAGTTGGTCTATAGCAACAATTATAGACGTACATCGTTCATCCATTAAATCTAAAAATAGTGGTGTTCCTCAGGGTTCTCTAGTTTCTCCAACCCCTTTTCTCTAATAATTAATAACCATCTCACTCTTATTTCTTTATTTATCTATACCTATGTTGATGACTCCACCTTCAAATACTCATTACATTCTCAAAAATGTCCAACCCAACAGTAAATGGCAAATGTTAGAAAGGCGGCCTTGGAGGCAACTCAATGGTGTACGCAGGAGAGGGGTCTGAGAAGCCTGCAGCCCTCCCCCCGAAATTTTGGAGCGGCAAATTATTTTTACAATCCAGTGATCATGAAAAACGTTTTAAATATGAGATATAATTAAAAAATATTTTTTTTAAAAAATTAAGCTTATATATATATATATATATATATATATATATATATATATATATATATATATGTATATATATATATATAATATATATATATATGTATGTATACATATATATGTAATAATATATATATGTAATATGTAATAATATATATATATATATAATAACTAATAATAATAATAATAATAATAATAATATATAATAATAATAATAATAATAATATATATATATAATATGTAATAATAATATACAACTTATATAATATATATATATATAATAATATTAATCAAACAAAATGTATAATAATATATATATATATAATAATATGTAATAATAATAATATAATAATAATAATAATAATAATAATAATAATATGTAATGTAATATTATGTATTAATAATAATAATATAATAATATGTAATAATGTAATATTAATAATGTAATAATAATAATATATATATATATATATATATATATATAATATAATAATATATATATAATAATAATATGTAATAATATATCATATGTAATATATATATATTACAAAATTGATACACGAGTCTTCTACCTCCACTGCACTCAGACTTAGCTCAAAGCAAATAAATCCATAACACAAAGATAAAATAAATCTAATATATTTATATATATATATATATATATATATATATATATATATATATAATATATATATATATATATATATATATATATATATATATATATATATATATATATATATATATATATATATATATATATATATATATATATAAATATATATATAATAATATATATATTTATTTATATATATATATATATATATATATATATATATATAATAATAATAATAATAATATATATATATATATATATATATATATTTGTAACACCAGGCACATATTTTGAATGATTAGAATGCTAAAGTCGGCCAGGCCCCATGGTGAAACACATGGATAATAAATTTACGCCACTCTGTGATAGTAATATTCTGACCATAAAGATTACACTGGATCAGAGGGATCCTTAAAATAACTCGCATAAAGATGCTGACAACAAAAACCTTATCTGATCAGGATACGACTACCACAGTGTGAGGGGTTCAATCATAGAATATCAAATAAATAAATGAGCAAAAATAGAATTGACACAACGCAATATATATAAATTATTTATTTAAAAAAATAAATATTTCTTACCAATCCAAATATTATTTATATAATTACAGAATGCACCTAATATTATGATCAAAATTTTGTGATATATTCCTATTTCACAAAACAAAGAATCATAATAAAAGATACTTAAAAAATAAATTAAAAAATAAATATCAATATTATCAAAAATATCAAAAATAGAATAAATATAAAAAAATGCAATGAAATGATTAAGCAACGTGCTGGATATTATAATCCCAATCTTATGATATATTCCTATATTACAAGAGATAAGAATATAATAAGCGGCACCAAAAAAATAACAACAACTTAATAAATAAATAAATAAATTAATAAATATTAACCTGAGAATTAAATATTTACCAAAATATTGCTAAGACAAAATGAGATACTAACGATCCAATCCTAATCTTATCTTCCCATCAGTTAATACGAATATTACCCAGCAGAAAAATTAGCAAAATATCTTACTAATAAATAATACAAATACTTTAAAATAAATAAATAAATTTATTTTAAACTAATAAATATCAACAGTTCAAAAAAAATATCAAAGATTAAACTAAACTTTAATAAGTGAAACCAAAATGCATGTGAAATAACCAAACATTAGACAATGTACTTACTATGTGTCGTCACAGATTGATAAAGCATGGAACAACTTCTGATAAATCATTAAATTTGATTACAATAAAATTTACACATTATTTAAACACATTTTAAAATATTTAAAACCATAATACACCTAATAAAACATTTTGAGCAATATTTAAAACCACTAGACAATATATTAAATAATTAAAACACAAATTTACAACAAGAGACACTTATTATAAAGTGCAGGTAACGAATAACGGTAATGCAGACGATATTGCAAAAGACGATATGCCACATACACAATAGCCACACGCAGCTGATCTCAATAAGATGCTAGGATAAAATCGTTCCCGAATGGAATACATAGCGTTTTATACCAGCGCAATTACACTAAGATACTTTTTGAACCAATAAGAATACAATATCAAATTAGAAAGATAAAATATATATACATATTTTGTTCTCATTTAGCAGGTATTTTACACCTTGTCAATTACAACGAAAAGGAAGGAGTCTATTTGGCAACGTCTTACTGTTTTGAAATTAAAAACAAAAAAATCACAAGACTCAATAAAAAAAGAACACTTTCATAGTTAAAAATAAGCTCCTCTTCTTTTAACCAAAATAATTAAATAAAAGAAATACTAAAGCCCTTTTTGGCTTCGAAATATATACAAAAATGACCTTTGCAATTTACAATATATTTTATTGCATAATTTTCATTCTGAACTTTATTTTAACAGAAAATAATAATAATAATAATAATAATAATAATAATAATAATAATAATAATAATAATAATAATAATAATAATAATAATAATAATAATAATAATAATAATAATATCAATGCCTTTGCTTCTTACAAAACGATCTCGCTTTTAACATTTCAATTATTATTACCATCATTATTATTTGCATAACATAGTAAATTAAAAATATAAATGATATTCTATTTATATATATATATATATATATATAAGTAATTTTTGTTATTATTATTATATATTATATATATTATGCCATATTATTATTATATTATATATATATATTATTGTTATTATATTATTATATTATATATATTATTATTTTTATATATATTGCTATATGGTACCAGCATTCCACAAACATTTACATCATATTTTAATATTATTATATATACTATATATATATATATATATATATATATATATATATATATATATATATATATATATATATATATATATATATATATATATATATATATATATATTATTATTGTTATTATATATATATATTACATATATATATATTATTATATATATACATATACATATTGTTATATTGGCTTACATATTACATATACATACATACATAAATACATATATATATATGCTATATTATTATATATTATATATATTAGTTATATATATATATATATATATTATATACATATTTAGTTATATTATATATATATATATATATATATATATACGAGTTTGTATATACATATATACCTTCGGAGAGTCTTTCACTAGAAAATGCCCACAGGGAGGATACTATACATGGAAGGGAAATTGACTTTGAATCTTAAAAGCAAAAGGAGCATGTTCTAGCGTTACTAATATATATATATATATATATATAGTATATATATATATATATATATATTATATATATATAATATATATATATATATATATATATATATATATATATTATTATTATATATATATATATATATATATATTACTCATGGTCCATAACACCTAAAAGGTTATGCTCTCGTATCTTATCTGAATCTTCCCACTTTAGCAGTAAATCTATTTTTTTGTATTTTCAAGAAATGAATGTTCTTTACAATATATGATTTTGTTATGTAATATTAGGTCTATTTATAATCGTAAGGGTATATATTTTATTTATTTTTTATTATCTTTTGACTGAATATTCATTTCGCCATTCAAATTTTCTTGACATTTAAAATACGTAAAAGCAGGACCCACCCATGCAGTTGATTGTTCAATCCAGTGTGACCGCTTCTTTGTGGGTCGTGTCCAGTACATCAATATGTATATATATATATATATATATATAGATAAGAAGAAGAGTTGCTGTTATATATATATATATATATATATATATATATATATATATATATATATTCCAGTGTACGTTAGAAGATTATTTGATATTACTTATTATAACAAATATTTTAAATTTATATTTCAAAGTTAATAAAAAAATTTTACGAATTTGAAATGAAGATAAAGTTAAAGAAAATAAGAGCCAACGAACAATGGCTTGCAAGGAGAACAAAAAAAAAATCCATTAAATGGCGCATGAGGAACACAAATAGTTTAAGTGAACGATAATGAAAGAAAATGTATGAAACAATGATAAACAAATAATATGGGAAATTTAACAAGATGAAATCTTAATATAGAACACAAGAAGGTAACAGATGACGAATGTAAGAACAATTGAAGAACAAAGTTAGACAAAAGGTTACAAAGAAAAAAACAAAGGGGAAGAAACGAAGAATCCGTCAACAAAGAAATTTTTTGGGAGCAAACAACAAAAGCGAAGATCAAAGAAGAAACAATAGAAGAGAATGTAAGAATTAAAAAAAAACAAACAAACAAATTATATTATCTGGCACAAAATAAAGAGGAAACAAAATAAAAAACAAAGAACAAAAAATAACAATGATGAAATTATAAAATTGTTCTTCCTTTTTCGATCTGTCACAAAAAAATTATGCACAAATTAAGAACTTGTAAAGAAGAAAAAAAGAACAAAGTAAAAACCATAAAAATTATTCTTCCATTTCGATCATTTCAAATTCGAAATCAAAAAGAAGAATCGAAGAGACTTCAATCATAAGTTTTTAAATCGAAAGGAATGAAAAGCCTCATAAAGACTTTGTGTCTAAAAGCGAATAATAAAACGATTCCTTTTCTTCTTCTTCTTCTTCAAATGTTTTAAGGCTTCAACGACAACATTGCTTGAAAAGGTTTTTTAATAGAGACTTCTTTATTTTCTTTAAATTCTTTATTTTCTTTAAAGAGCTATTATAAATCCTATTCTTTGATTTCCTTAAAGGAAAAAACTATTATAACATATTTACAAAAATATCTTATTTTAAAGCTTTTAGAACCATTTTTAGGTATTATTATTATTATTATTATTATTATTATTATTATTATTATTATTATTATTATTATTATTATTATTATTATTATTTTTATTATTATTATTATTATTATTATTATTATTATTATTATTATTATTATTATTATTATTATTATTATTATTATTATTATTATTATCATTATTATTATTATTATTATTATTATTATTATTTTTATTATTATTATTATTATTATTATTATTATTATTATTATTATTATTATTATTATTATTATTATTATTATTATTATTATTATTATTATTATTATTATTATTATTATTATTATTATTATTATTATTATTATTATTATTATTATTATTATTATTATTATTATTATTATTATTATTATTATTATTATTATTATTATTATTATTATTATTGAGTTCCATTCAGTTTGAAAAATGCTGTATTGAAACTTTAAACATTTAATGTACAAAAATGTTCTAAACCAAAGATTTGAAGTGCTTTTAATTTATTTTCGTACATCACATATTATTATTGCTATTATAATAATTACAAAAGTTACATAAACTAGGTATAAATTTATAGTTTCAATAAAAATTATTGTTATTATAGTGATTTTTTTTACCATAATAACGCTGCGAAAAGCATACTCGGCTCATGCCTTGTTTCCTTCGTGTAGGGTTTGATATACCAGGGCTGCGGAGCAGGAGTCGGAGACGCAAGATTTTGAGTGGAGCCGGAGCCGGAGCCGGAGCCGGAGCCGGAGCCGGAGCCGGAGCCGGAGCCGGAGCCGGAGCGGACAAAAAAGGGCGACTCCCAGCTACGGTAATCTACAGGAATTACAGGAATTAATGCTTTCAAAAATAAAGAAGAGATTTTAGTAAATGACATGAAATATTCCAGTTTATAGTTCAAAAAGAGAATTTTTTGAAAAGTTAGGAAAAAAGTAATTTATTTAATTTTTGTTAAATTTTGTTTTCTACAAAATCCTTTCTAAATTTTTAATGATAAATCAAAATTAAGGTGTAGAGATGACAGATTCCTCCGTCTGGCAGTGCTTCGTGATCGTTTCCTAACAAGCGTACAGCTACAACACAAACTCCGTGAGGTCAGACATGTGCCCATTTCCGACTGTACAGTGAGAAGACGACTGAATGAACCTGGAATACGTGCTAGAAGGTCTGCCATCGGCCCTCTTCTGACGAGGGAGTATCGGGTTACCAGATTGCATTTTTCACAAGCGTATGGAGATTGGACACTCGGGCAATGGAGAAATGTACTCTTACCAGATAAGTCGAGGTTCACACTACATAGACAAGATGGAAGTTGGCGAGGTGAGCGCTTTTATGCTTGCAACATCTCCCCAAGGATCCCTTTTGGAGGTTGCTCTGTGATGGTGTGGGCTGGAATTTGTTTGGGTGCTCGCACGGCAATGCATATCGTGAACAGAGGAACACTAACGGCTGAAAGGTACGCTGAAGACATCCTCAAAGAGTATGTAATGCCTTTCATCCCCTTCATTGACGTCCATTTTTTGTTACTGTATGAGAATGCCACACCGCACACTGCATAGGCCGTCCAACGGTACCTACAACAGGAAAGGATCAGACTCCTGGCCATTCCTGCGAGGAGCCCGGATTTGAATCCCATTGAATAAGTTTGGGATTTGTGGGATAGACTTGTTGGAGCCCGTGAGCATGCTCCGTCCACACTTAGGGACAACATCCCGCAGGAGACCATCTCCACGATCATTTCATCAATGTCGAATCGTTTGGCGGAAGTTGAAGGGGCCAGACGGGGTACAACCAATTATTAAACACCTTTATGCTTTATGCTTTATGCATCATATCCAAATTTTTTTCTTTTTCTTTATTATGCCATTTAATTCCCTACCACTGTCGTTACATAAGGTTTATAAATTTATAACCCTGTGCAACACTCCCGAGTTAGGTATGAACCAAATAAAACCAAACTCTAGCCCTACATTTCCCGATATGAAAGAGTTTAAATTATATTTACGAGTGATGCATTAAATTTGTCCGTGAATTATATAATACCTATATATATATATATATATATATATATATATATATATAGCATAGGTTCTTAAGAGGCATATAGCATATATATATATATATATATATATATATATATATATATATATATATATATATATATATATATATATATATGTATATATATATATATATATATATATATATATATATATATATATAGTATATATAAAGAATATATATATATATATATATATATATATATATATATATATATATATATATATATATATATATATATATATATATTTGAAGTTATGCACGAAAAACGCGAAAGCGTTTCAATGATAAATGCGAAAACGGTTAACACCCATCTGATAACTGAACGAAGCATTACTG
>JABUQX010143214.1:10000-13203 GCA_015478945.1 Trachelipus rathkii | reverse complement strand
GGACCGCATTAAGTATATATATATTGTTTGTCGTTGTACATTATTTTTTTGTTCATATGATGCTATGTTAGCTTTATTAAGGTCTTTGTTATGCTAGCATATATTCGTTGGTCGTTAGCATATAAAGAACTTATTTTTATACTATGTTATTGTTGTTGTTGTTGTCTAACGAGAATATATACCCTTTTGAACTGATATGGTTCGTTCGTGTGTCGTATTCTTTGTTTACTTTCCTCTGATTGGTTGAAAGAAAGAATCTCATTACCTTTAAGGATTGTTTATACACTCTATTTTCTTCAGTAGGACATTTTTCGCTGTGCTGGTACGATGACATCTCCTCGCATCTCTACATCTGTTGTTGATATCTTCACGAGGAGCTTCGTTATTCCCAACGATGTGTCATTTATATTTAATCGTCAACCGAATGGCGACTGCTACATTGCTTGTATTCCTGCCAGGGGGTCAAATATAATAAGTATTGCATCACTTTATGCAAATAGTTAAAGCGTAAAATCATTTTTCATGGATAGAGGATAAGTGTGTGTTATCCTGTGGATCGACGAGTAGTGAAATATCTATCAGAGGTGACAGTGTGAGAGGTTATAATAGAATAGACGTTGTGTTCTCGTCGCGTGACGATATTAAAACCCTTGATGTACGCAACTACTGGAAACCCATCGATTGTGTGACCTTCATGCGTACGTGTATAGGTTTCACAGTTCGAACATCTGAAAAAATAAAAAACGAATTAACATCGCACCTTAACGATGTTGACATACTTGAGGACTTAATACATATAGCACATGGTGTAATCTACGATATTTACACCGAAACATATGGTTTCCCTTATAATACAGTATACAGGAGTGCGTTAATAACTATCAGCTTGGATAAGTTTACTTCACTCTTGTATGAGAAAATGAGTGCTGCTGAATCGTCATACGCCGAAAAATGGTTTAGTGTTGCTGAAGGCATTTATACTTACATCCTTTCAAAGGGTGTTGAATCTTTAGAGAGATATATAGAACTTACCCAACTTGAATCTTATGTTCTCTGATTAGATGAATTAATATATTTAAAATAAACTTATGTTTTTATGTATTTATATGTTTTTATGTATTTATATAACGCTCTTTTCAATGAAAATTATATGTTATAAAAATGAAAACTTTTACTTCCCTCAAAGCTCGATATGGTGACCCTTGTTAATGATAGCTGTTTATTCGTCTGGTTGTTGTGTGCTAAGTATGTTTGTTCATAGTTTAGCTTTACAGAGGGTAAAACTTTACTTTGTTTGTCTTTATCTGTTAGGTATTATGATGGTTAGGTAAGGTTATGATAAATTTTTTGTTAAATATTACTATGTTAATGTAAAATTGACATTATCATGTTGGTGATATGGTTGATAAAGTAGGAATAGGTTACGTTTTGCATGCAGTGTTAGTTACTTTTACTGTTGATAAGTTTGGACCTTTGTTAATGTTAGTATTCTTACTTAAGATGTGTCAGGTTTGTCTTTGTATACCTATATCTTAGTTCTGGGCATTGCAGTTGGCTTTATTAATGTGGGAAATCTTTGTTACGGATGTATACTTTCTGCTGCTCTTGTATGTGATATCTACACAAGTTAAAATTTTTGTTAAATATTACCGTGTTAATATAAATTAACATTGTTATGTTAGAGACATGTTGATCATGTGTATCGTTACACGTTTTGATGTTATGTTAATACTTTTACTGGTGTTATGTGGAACTTAGTTAATGCTAACAGTTTATTCGTGTAAGTTGTGTTAGGTTTGTCTTTGTACGTTAATGTTACGCCATGTTAGCTTTATTGATGTGAAACCTTGTTACGCCAGGGAGCATACTGCTGATCAAAGGAACCAACCCTCCTCTCAATAAGTTAGATAAATTTTGTTAATGTTACTGTCATGTAAGATTAACGTTAATATGGTAGAGATATCCTTGAAAAAGTAAGAATAGGTTACGTTTTGCATGCAGTGTTAGTTACTTTACTGGTGTTAAGTTTGGAACTTTGTTAATGTTAACAGTTTATTCGTGTGTAAGTTGTGTTAGGTTTGTCGTTGTGTATTATATTCATAGTTCATAGATGATGCTAAGTAAGCTTTATTAATGCGAAAACTTTGTTACGTTAACATATTGATTGATCTTTGTATAAAGAGCTTGATTTTATTTGTTATGTTTATCAAAAATGATACTCGAAATGTGATCTGAATCAATAGATCAATAGATTAATAGATCAAGGATGGATGGACAGGAGGGTGGCTGGATGGTGATTTGATTTACTGATACCGCTTGGGTACAAACATAACAATTTTAAAATTTGATTTAATCAATAGATCAATAGATCAATGGATCAATAGATCAATAGATCAATAGATCAATAGAACACAACTGGACAGGAGGTTGCTTGGATTGTGGTTTGATTTACTGATTTACTGCTTAGGTATGTAAAACATGACAATTTTAGTAAAAATGGACCTTAATGAATCACTAGATCAATAGATCAATAGATCAATAGATCATGACTGGACAGGAGGGTGCTTGATGGTGGTTTGATTTACTGATATACTGCTTTAGGGACAATTTTGGTAAAAATTTGACCTTAATCAATAGATCAATAGATCATATATGGACATGGATCAATAGATCAATAGATCCCGAATGGTTAGGAGGGGTGCTTGGGTTGTGGTTTGATTTACTGATTTACTGCTTTAGGGTATGTAAAAACATAAATTTGTAAGTTATAAACATAAAAAGAATAAGAAATTTTATTATTTATTTTTATTTTTTTCTTGAGCGGTCCTGAAACTATTATTTTCGAAATCTACAGACCCAATAACATATAAGGCCATCACCAATATTGTATCATTGCCAACATTAACTCGGCACCGCACCGGAGCCAGCACCGGTGCAGTTGTCAACTCCTACTCCTCTCCAGATTCCTTCTCCATTCTTTCCTTTCTTTATTCCTCCTTCACTCCTCCTTCGACCTCTGTTTTGCACTCTGTGCTCTTTTTTCAGTCGAGACCCCCCTAATGGGGGTCTTAGACACCCTATACGGACATATATCATATTCGAGATTCTGGCCGACCTCGGTCATCTAACACCCCTCCAAATTTTAACCCGATACGATAACTCTAACCCATGTAGATATATATCGAACTCGGAACCGGATGCGA
>JABUQX010143214.1:0-2500 GCA_015478945.1 Trachelipus rathkii | reverse complement strand
AGAGAGAGAGAGAGAGAGAGAGAGAGAGAGAGAGAGAAAAGAAAGAGAGAGAGAGAGAGAGAGAGAGAGAGAGAGAGAGAGAGAGAGAGAGAGAGAGAGAGAGAGAGAGAGAGAGAGAGAGAGAGAGAGAGAGAGAGAGAGAGAGAGAGAGAGAGAGAGAGTCAATCTACTCGCGCACTGAACACTCGTACGTACTTGATATTCTTTGTATTCCATTTCCTCGTAATCTTTCATGGAAGGATTATATTATTTTCCCCGCTAAATAAATATCTAAAAAGTTTAGCTGTTCTGAAGAGTCTTCCGAATTCTTCACACTACGTCAGTTGTTTTCTCTGTTTAAGGGCGTTGTTCCTCCTTGTTTGTATTAGGCATCATATACCTGAGATAGTTCCACTCGCACAAGACTTCTACTTTCACTCTCAATATTTTGTCCTGCCGTCGAAACTGTGTGCCATCCTCCTCGTACATCTTTATTACAACTTTCTATTTGATGCCTCCTCAGTAGTATGAGTGAGATTTGGAACCACGGTTAGAAACCGCAAAACCGCAGACACACAGCTGTTTCTAGCTTCTAGCACGTGCCGACCTATATTCTGGAATACACCCAATATTTGTGTCTACCCCTATATAAGGTACGGGGAATCGATTAGTGTGTATTAGAATGTGCTAAAACGCTTCATTAGTACCCTCACCCCCTTTTCTAGCACGGTATATCCTACGTCATAGAATACACCAAATATGGGTGTCTATCCATCCTATATATGGGTATGAGGATTCGATTGCAGTGGTTTTTAACGTGATCGCCTCTTCGCGAGTTAGCCCTCGCCCCCCTTTTCTAGCATTTTCTAGCATGCCTTATCCTACGTCATAGAATACATCAAATATTGGTGTCTATCCCTACGTTATAAGGTATGAGTGATTCGATTGGTGTATATTAAAATGTGCCAGGTTGGTTCCTTCTACAAGTAGTACCCCAACCCTCTTTTCTAACACCTCTAGTGCGATATATCCGTATGTGACGGAATATACCCGATATTGGTATCGATTAGTACATAATCGACACTGCTGAATCGATTTTTTGTGGTTTAGGACGGAATCGATTCACTCCTAACAAGAGTTAGTATTAAATATTACCCCCTACCCCCTTTTCTTCTCAATGCACCTGTGCAACATTTTTGTTTCTGGAGCTATGAAGCCGAGCTCGGTGTTGCCTAGTATGTTTGAGGTATGCCGAGTCGATTGCCGCTAATGCCGAGCACGGCGTTTCAGCCGTTGCGGTTTTAGGAACGCACCAAATATGCGTTTTTCCTTACCCTTCATCCAAGACATATAATGACGGGTGTCAAACAGGGGTAGAATGTCTCAAAATGAGATTCCCCTTTCTTGAACGCCAGAGTCCCCATATAGCCCCAGTTGGGTCATGTTTCAAAGCGACATTGAATAACCACAAATGTCATACCTTAGCAAAAGAGGTGTTAAAGACATCGTATCTTTCTCTTCAAACTTGGCATGCCTTTAAATGTGGCAACATTGTTGCATCCAATGTTTTAAGCCGTTACGTCTAAGGGAAGTGGGGGGTCCCCACCCCCCAAAACCTAAAAGAGACTTAGAAAGCTGAAATTTGGTAAGTGTATAGAAGAGAATAAATGAAATAGAATGGCGATGTTAAAATAAATGGCGAACCATATGGGCCGGAGCCGGAGTTGGTGGTTGCAGTGTCAGAATGGAATTCTGGCTCCAACCACATATTAGGACAAATGAGGTGTCTACATCTATGTTTTCAATGGTGTAGAATTCATTTTTGAGGGTTTCAGTTGGCACAGCTGTTTCTAGCTTCTAGCATGACATGTCCTACATCCTAGAATACACCCAATATTAGTGTCTACCCCAATGTTATAAGGTACGTGGAGTTGATTGGTGTATATTAGAAGGTGTTAGGGATGCTTCCTTCTATGAGTTAGTACCCTACACCTTTTCTAGCACTTCTAGCAATGACATGCCCTACGTCATAGAATACACCTAATAATAGTGTCTACCCCTATGTTTGAAGGTACGAGGATTCGGTTGGTGTGTATTATAAGTTGTTAGGATGGTTCCTTTCTTCCGAGCGAGTACCATTACCCTTTTCCTAATGCAAGTATATTCTACTTATTTTTCTATTTAGAGAGTTGAACTTGGGAAGTGTATATCCCATGCTTCGAGTATGCAAGAGTTGATATTTCGGCATTACTGAGTGATCGATACTTTCCTAGATCTTTTGCACAAAAAGGTGGTGCTCATATATTTTCTTTTGCTTTTAAAGGCTTTCAGAAGTTGCATATTCCTTCTAAAACTGTGGCTACCATGGTTGAAGGTGCCAGAGTTCTGCTCTGGGCCTGAGGTTTCCCCGCTGCCGTGTCCAAGGAGGGAGGGAACTGCTCCAAAACCAGAAAAAGCACTAAGAAAGTTGAAATGGTGAGGAATAAAGAGAATAAATGAAAAGTAATGAGTTTATGTGCCG
>JABUQX010143213.1:0-24521 GCA_015478945.1 Trachelipus rathkii | reverse complement strand
GTTGGTTGGTTATATACATATATAGGCTTATGTTATAGCAGCAGAGCAGTATATATATATATATATATATATATATATATGTTGGTTATATATATATATATATATATATATATATATATATATATATATATATATATATATATATATATATATACAGAGGTGGGCACGATCCGTTATTCCGTTACTCCGTTACTAACGGAACTAGTTTTTTGAGTAACGGAGTAACGGACTCGTTACTTTTTCTTTCATGTAACGCTCCGAATAAGTTCCGTTATTTTTTCCTCCGTTACTTTTTAGTCCGTTACATTTTGTTCGACTTTCTTTGAATGTTGATAGCCAATTGACCAACCCGGTCGAGCTAAAAATCCTTTTATCCTTTTATAATATATATATATATATATATATATATATATATATATATATATATATATATATATTATATATATATATATATATATATATATATATATATATATATATATATATATATATATATATATATATATATATATATATATAAATAATAATTGAGTTTTATAAATTAATTATATTTTTCTTTATTAATATTGAGTAGAGAATGATTTTTTTTAAGTTATTTTACAATTAAATTATCAAAAAAATAAGTTTTGATTAAGACATTGAAAACCTGACGGATGATGGTGCAAGAAGGAATAGGTATTTTGGATGAAGTCATTAGTAAGGAGGAGGTAATGGGTAGAGCGAGAAAGTTGAAGAATGGTAAATCTGCAGGTATATATGAAATTACCGGTGAAATGATCAAGAACGGAGGCGAGATTGTGATTGATTGGATTTGGAAGTTGTGTAGCAAAGCGTTTATGGAGGGTATAGTTCCGAGGGATTGGAGGAGAGCAGTAATAGTACCCTTACATAAGGGTAAGGGAGATAAGGGTAACTGTAGGAATTATAGGGGAATTAGTTTATTAAGTGTAGTAGGGAAGACATATACTGGTATTTTGGTCGAAAGAATGCGTCGAGTGACTGAAGGACTGATTGTGAAGAACAAGATGCGTTTAGAAGTGGTAGAGGATGTGTGGATCAAATTTTTACATTGAAACAAATGATTGGGAAAATAAGGGAGAAGAATAAATTGTTTTTTTTTTTTTAGATTTTCAAACAGGCGTATGATATGATTAATAGGGAAGCTCTATGGCAGATGTTATTGATATATGGTGTTGGTGATAAGCTTCTGAATGGAATCAAAGGTATGTATGACGATAGTGAAGCGTGTGTATAAGAATAAATGGAGTTGAAAGTGATTGTTTTAATATTAAGAGCGGAATGAGGCAGGGATGTGTTATGTCTTCTTGGTTATTCAATTTGCATATGGATGGGGTTATGAAAGAATTAGAGGTGGGGGTGGCAAGGGTTGGTGTTAGAATGATGGAGAATGGAAGAGAGTGGAGGGTGCCCTACCTATTATAATACGGATGATTTAGTTTTGTGTGGCGAATCTGAGAGAGTTTGAGAGGATTGGTAGAGAGATTTGGCAGGGTGTGTAAAAGGAGATATTTGAATGTAGACGTAGATAAGAGTAAGGTTATGGTTGTAAGTGAGGACAGTCGTCGGTGTGAAATTATGTTAGATGGTGAGCAGCTGGAACAAGTGTTAGATTTTCAATTGTTACTATATATGTTGGATGAAAAGGGAACGGATGATGTAGAATGTAGCAGGAAAGTTGCGAATGGAAGGAAGGTGGCTGTTGCAATTAAATAGTTGGTGGATGTAATATCAAAAAATTTCTTTTCATTTTTTGATAGAAGCGGCTCTTGACGCCACCGGACTATTTTTTAGTTTTTTTACACTAAATATACTTAAAAAATTTAATTGTTTATTTACCTTAAGTGTTCTTCTTGATGTTGAGACAAAATTTTGGAGACGTAGCGCCTCGGAGGCACCTCCTAAAACGCTTTAGATACTTTTAGTAATTTGCAATTAATAATGAATGCGATTATCATTATAATGAAAGGCAGGAAAATCCAAAAGGGTTTGAAAAGGTTTCCTTTTCATATACAAGGACATTTTAATCCTTTTAAAGTAACTAATTTTCACAGATTTAAACTCCAAACAGTTTTACTGAGGCCATTTTCATAAACAATAGATATGAAATATTATTGTAATAAGCCTTGATATAAACTTTAAGACACTTATTGTTTGTCTATATTAATTTTATTGTACTTAATACTGCGTGCAATTTTATTAAGTTAATGAGAATCAATCTTAACTTTAATGAACCCGAATACTTAAATATTGACAACCGTATACGTGTTCACCAGATAATTACTGAAAGATTACTGAAGAATTTCTTTTACTGACTTTTGGGAAGGCACGTGACCAACCCGCGGAGTGATATGATGAATTTTTTAAGCCTGTATTAATGACTCATAATACTGATATTTTTATATTGTAGTCTAAATTATAAAATGACCAATATTTAATAGTTTTCTAAATAAATTTTCATACACTCCGGGCAGAGGATTGCTTCAAAAGAGAAGCAATACCCTACCTTTGAGTTTACTTTAGCTGTGTGCTTGCGTTTCCTTTAATGGTTTACTTCATTTAAAAACAATTTTTTTTTACTTTTTTGTTTCTTTTTTATTTAAAAACCTTAAATCTACCTTAAAATTACCCTAAACCAAACTTAATATTACCTTAAACCTAATTTTACTACTTTATTTATGCAATTTATTATAGATTTGACAAATTGGCTTTCATAAACTGCCTCTGTTTAAGAGCAGCTTTTCTCTGAGGTCTTATTGTATTGGCATTACTATCATTATTATTATTATTATTGTTACTACCAGAAGTACCAGGTCTGTTGCTGTTGTCATCCTGTACAGGTGTTGTATGTACAGGTGTTACATTTGATGAACTACCACCTCCTGTATTTAATTCGAGGGGGTAAAGGTTACTGATGGAATGCAACCCTATTTCACCAGAACCAGTTTTTAATTTTACTGATCTGATGTTATTATCGTGACCTACTATCACATCCATCACTCTGCCCAATTTCCAAAATGGACGTGGTTTATTGCTGTCTTTTATAAGAACCACATCTCCCACCTTTACTTTATCTTCCCAAATACCCTGAAACAAGTGTCTAGACCGCTCCCGGAGACTTAGGAGATACTCCTCATGCCACAAACGCCTGAACTCTTCATATAGTTCATTTTGCTTTATGAGGGTAGAATCCAGTACCTCCTTGTTGGGTGCACTGCCCATCTGATATTCTACTGTATCAAAATTACTTTTAAATATTAAATTACTGTTAAACATTACTTTCAAAAAACAATTGGGCGTTATTGCCTCCAACTCAGAGGTACCAGATCTATAGGTTAGGGGTCTGGAATTGATGGCATTTTCTATGTCAGACAGAGTGGTAAGAAGCTCAAAATAAGTCACTTTACTTTTTCCCACAGCTTTGTACAGACACTGTTTCATTACTTTTATTAACCTCTCCCAATGGCTGCCTTGCCAAGGAGAGAAGAGGTTAATTTTTACATGTTTGATCTGATTTTTATCAAACTCCTCCTTGAAAGCATCAGTATTAAAGGACTCTTCTATTATTTTGCACCCTTTATTGAAATATAATGCATTGTCACTATATATGTATGATGGTATACTAAATTTATTACAGAACCTTTTGAAGGCTAACAGAAAGTCAGAGGTGTTCATAGAGGGTACTAGTTCTAAGTGTACAGCTCTGATGTTTAAGCAAGTGAAAATTAAGATGTACATTTTCTCTAACTTTGAGGTGTTGTTTTTGACATATACATGAGAGGTAAAATCAATACCTGTGTGTTGGTAAGGTTTTATGAGATTCATATGTGTTCTAGGTATGTCAGTGAAACGTGGGTACCTGTAAGAAAGAGCATTGTACTTTTTGCATGTAATGCATTCCAATAATACAGATCTTACAGCAGCTCTACCCTTAGGTATCCACACACCTTGATTTCTGATGTAATTAAGAGTAGTACCAATGCCAAGATGCTTTACTTGCTCATGAGCATATTTAATAAATAGCAATGTAAAGTCATGATTTCTTCCCATTAATATAGGATTAGCTTGTTCATAGCTGATAAGAAGAGCCTTATTAATCCTGCCCTTGCTTCTTAAATATCCTTTTTCGTCAAGGAAAAGATTTAAGTTTAAAACCAAGGGAGGAATTTCTGAGTCTTTCAAGGAAGCTACTTTTACTTTTTGTTTATAATCTTTCAAAAATTTAATTTCATTAGCAAAGGATTGAATTTGATTTATTTTAAGCCAATACCTTACTGATTTTTGCTGGTAATCAACATTTATTTTAATTTTACTAAGCCATTTAAATATCCAGGCAGTGATTCTTAAGACTTTTCGATAGCATGAATATTTACTTAAATCTAAAATACTAATACTTGTATTTTCTAATATATTTACATTTACCATTAATAGAGGTAAAGATTCTTGTGGCACACTCAACATAGGATACTTGGGCCAATTGTCTAAATCATTAGTTAACCAAACAGGACCATGATACCACAGAGCAAATATTTCTTTAAATTTTTTAAAAGTTAAACCCCTAGTTAAAAAATCACCAGGATTTTCTGCTGTATTTACATACTTATAATGCACATTTAATTTATACTTGTTACAGATGGAAGTAATTAACCCATCCATTTCATTTATTCTATTTTTTAAAAACTTAGATTTTACTTTGGTTTGTCTGGTTAATAACCAGCTCAAAACTACTTGTGAATCCACAGCAATATTAATGAATTCAAAATATATATTACTGTATGCTTCCAAAATATTGGGTAAGCATTTCAAGGCCAAAATAACCCCCATCAGCTCCAGGGAAGGGATACTTAATTCCCTAGGCCTATTGGCAGGAGCTACCTTGGCTTTAGCAAATATAAAGGAGCTTTTGTTATCATCATCCACTCCATAACATACAAATCCATAAACACTATCGGAACTGTCACAAAAAAGATGCAAGCCATACTTATTCCCTTCAGAAAGAGCCCTCCTAGGTATTGCAATCGTATCCAGATGTTCACAATTACTGCGTATTTTATACCATTCTTTTAGTATCTCATCAGGCACTTTCTGATCCCAAGCCAACTTTTGCTGCCACACTTGTCTCATCAACAATTTACCCTTTACCAAAATAGGAAGAGCAAAGTTAAGAGGATCAAAAAGCTTGGAAATCTCAGACAACAATTGACGCTTGGTTGAAATACTCTCCAGATATTCTACTTTATTTATATGCATACAATCAGTCACCACATTGAAACTATATCCCAAGATCTTTTCACAACAACTTGAATGTTCTACAAAGGAGTTTTCTTCCTTGAACTTAACACGCAAAGCATCCGAGTTGCTATTCCAAGATCTCAAGATAAAACCCCCTTCTTCCATTCGTTTCTTACATTGATGATAAATACCAACTATCTCACTTTCTTTTTGCATGCTTGTAAATATTAAATTATCCACATAGAAGCCTGAAGATAATATTTCAGTACATCTATCATGTGGATACTTAGAAGCATGATATTTCATAATATAATGCAAGATAAATGGGGAAGATGTAAACCCAAATATTAATGTAAGGTACCTATAAGCTTCTAGTTGCCCGTTGTTATACCATAAGAAAGTGAACCTATTCATGTCCACTTCATCCTTTAACCTTATCATCAGAAACGCTTGTTTTACATCACTTATGACGACAGTACGATTCGTTCTGAACACAAGTAGTAGCTTTAAAAGTGAATTCATGAGGTCATAACCACTGTAAGCAGCCTCATTCAAAGATGGAAGAGTTTTATTACTTTTAAGGGAACAATTAAAAACTGGTCTTATTTTAGTGGTTACTTGTTCTGATTGCCTTATTATAGGGCGATGAGGAATGAATTTATATTTACAAATATCTGAAGGATCATTAAAATTTATATTTACTTTTTCAATTATTTTATCATTCAGTTGACTTTCAAAAACTTTATTGTATTCATTTATTAAATTATTTTGAGTTAATTTATCAAACACTCTATTAGCTATATTTAAAGATATTTTAAAATTATTAGGAACTAATTCTATTTTGTCTTTACCAAGGAAGGCTTACATGATAATGGTTGTCTTTGAAAATCATATTCTGATTAAATAATTGCACTTGACATTTATCTACAGTGTTCAGAATGTCCTCGTCCTGTTTGATACCTAAAGATTCCATCAAAACATCAATCATGCTTTCATCATATTCTTTGATTTTTAATATCAATTTATTTATTTCTTTTATTTGAGATTTGCAGAAAATAATTCCCAAACTGTCATTAGTTTTCAATTCATTTAATTTATTTACTATTTTAGTAATACGAGTCTTTATATTAGACCTCAACTTTTTAAATTTGACAAAATTGTCCATTGTGTTCCAAAAATTCAAAATTATTTACTTAAAAAATGCCTGATATTGTGTCACCAATATGAATCAAAAAATATATAGGCCTACAACTACCCTAGGCCTTCAAAAAACTTTTGTCAAAAACTGAATTTCAGCTCTAAGGTAGCCTATATTACAAACACTATTTTGCTATTTTATTAATTAAACCATTTTTTTTTTAAAGGAAACACAACCACACAGTGTTATTGTTATTATTAAACATTAATTACTACAATTAATTATATTATTAAAATAATTAAACCTAAAAAACAATCTTGAAGAAATTTATCAAAACGCACTCAGTATTTGTTTACAATTATTGACAAAATATCGATTATTATTTCTATCGATTATTATTTTCTATCGATTATTATTTCTATCGATTATTCTATCAATCTTAAATAAAATATCGATTATTACAAAAAATAATTGAAACCGATCCAACTCCTTTGGAATTTTCCTCTCATTTAATTGTGATGCAATCTTTTTGCGCATGCGTAAGACTGCGTTTTAACTTTCGAAAATTTTTAAGTTATGAAAAAAGTTTAACTTTAATAAAATTTTCAAATCACTTTTTAAAGGTAAATAACTTTTCATTTCACTAATAATTCACTTGATGAATAAATAAAAAATGTTAAGTACATTAGTACATTTTCAAAAATGACGGTTTAATTATTGAACACTTTTTCAAAATGGCGATCCTATAGATCGAAACCTTTTCAAAAATATCAAAAAATTTCTTTTCATTTTTTGATAGAAGCGGCTCTTGGCGCCACCGGACTATTTTTTAGTTTTTTTACACTAAATATACTTAAAAAATTTAATTGTTTATTTACCTTAAGTGTTCTTCTTGATGTTGAGACAAAATTTTGGAGACGTAGCGCCTCGGAGGCACCTCCTAAAACGCTTTAGATACTTTTAGTAATTTGCAATTAATAATGAATGCGATTATCATTATAATGAAAGGCAGGAAAATCCAAAAGGGTTTGAAAAGGTTTCCTTTTCATATACAAGGACATTTTAATCCTTTTAAAGTAACTAATTTTCACAGATTTAAACTCCAAACAGTTTTACTGAGGCCATTTTCATAAACAATAGATATGAAATATTATTGTAATAAGCCTTGATATAAACTTTAAGACACTTATTGTTTGTCTATATTAATTTTATTGTACTTAATACTGCGTACAATTTTATTAAGTTAATGAGAATCAATCTCAACTTTAATGAACCCGAATACTTAAATATTGACAACCGTATACGTGTTCACCAGATAATTACTGAAAGATTACTGAAGAATTTCTTTTACTGACTTTTGGGAAGGCACGTGACCAACCCGCGGAGTGATATGATGAATTTTTTAAGCCTGTATTAATGACTCATAATACTGATATTTTTATATTGTAGTCTAAATTATAAAATTGACCAATATTTAATAGTTTTCTAAATAAATTTTCATAGTAAAGGGACTAAGTCTTGAGTGCGCTAGGGTCTTACATGAGGGTATGTTTTTTAATAATCATGATAATGTTGAAAATTTAATATACACAAACCAATAAATTATATAAGATACCGTAATAATGTTATAACGTCAAAGCTAGTAACGGAGTAACGGCACCTCGTTACTTTTCCTTTCAAAGAAACGGAATAACGATAACGGAACTACTTTTCCGAGTAACGGGAGTAACGATAACGGAACTACTTTATTGAGTAACGATGCCCAACCTCTGTATATATATATATATATAGCATATATAGCATATATATATATAGTTATATATATATATATATATATATATATATATATATATATAACGAGCATCTGTATATATATATATATATACATATATATATATATATATATTCGAAGTCGACTTTCAATATTTGTTGGACTCGATTAAATCGTAGATCGATACATGGAATCGATATTTGGTAATATCGATACGTTATTGTATTATATATATATATATATATATATATATAAAGCTTTACATATATATATATATATATATATATATATATATATATATATATATATATATATATATATATATATATATATATAAAGCTTACAGCTACTTCTAATGAACCCTAACAAAACTTAAGTAACCTAACTGGTAGATGGCAAGTAGCCCTAACCTTTATTGATTGACTGTGCCGTAAAACTAGCTCTAACCTTTACTGATCCACTGTGCCGAAAAACTAGCCCTAACCTTTACTGATTATGGGCATTACATAAAACTAAAATTTTTCCCCAACTCTTACTACTGAACATTCTTTTAAACATTTCTCACATATTTTCTTGCAAAATTAAGTTCAAATGTTGTAAGAAAGCTAGCAAACTAATCGTTTTTGACACATATATATATATATATAAATATATATATATATATATATATATATATATATATATATATATATATATATATATATATATATATATATATATATATATATATATAAGTAATAAGGGGAATCTGCATAGAATAATGAATAGGGATGGTGCTTTCGTAACTGATGAAATGAATGTAACTAGAGTGTGGTGGGAACACTTCGAAAATCTGCATAACATTGGCAGTAATGAAGAGGTGATAGTGAATGTGTGTGGGTTTGATGGTGCAAGAAGGAATAGGTATTTTGGGGATGAAGTCATTAGTAAGGAGGAGGTAATGGGTAGAGCGAGAAAGTTGAAGAATGGTAAATCTGCAGGTATAGATGAAATTACCGGGAAATGATCAAAAACGGAGGCGAGATTGTTATTGATTGGATTTGGAAGTTGTGGCAAAGCGTTTATGGAGGGTATAGTTCCGAGGGATTGGAGGAGAGCAGTAATAGTACCCTTACATAAGGGTAAGGGAGATAAGGGTAACTGTAGGAATTATAGGGGAATTAGTTTATTAAGTGTAGTAGGGAAGACATATACTGGTATTTTGGTCGAAAGAATGCGTCGAGTGACTGAAGGACTGATTGTGAAGAACAAGATGCGTTTAGAAGTGGTAGAGGATGTGTGGATCAAATCTTTACATTGAAACAAATGATTGGGAAAATAAGGGAGAAGAATAAATTGTATTGTTTTTTTTAGATTTTCAAACAGGCGTATGATATGATTAATAGGGAAGCTCTATGGCAGATGTTATTGATATATGGTGTTGGTGATAAGCTTCTGAATGAAATCAAAGGTATGTATGACGATAGTGAAGCGTGTGTATAAGAATAAATGGAGTTGAAAATGATTGTTTTAATATTAATAGCGGAGTGAGGCAGGGATGTGTTATGTCTTCTTGGTTATTCAATTTGCATATGGATGGGGTTATGAAAGAATTAGAGGTGGGGGTGGCAGGGGTGGTGTTAGAATGATGGAGAATGGAAGAGAGTGGAGGGTGCCCTACCTTTTATCCGCGGATGATTTAGTTTTGTGTGGCGAAACTGAGAGTTTGAGAGGATTGGTAGAGAGATTTGGCAGGGTGTGTAAAAGGAGATATTTGAATGTAGACGTAGATAAGAGTAAGGTTATGGTTGTAAGTGAGACAGTCGGGGTGAAATTATGTTAGATGGTGAGCAGCTGGAAACAAGTGTCTGAGTTAAATATTTACTATATATGTTGGATGAAAAGGGAACGGACGATGTAGAATGTAGCAGGAAAGTTGCGAATGGAAGGAAGGTGGCTATTGCAATTAAATAGTTGGTGGATGTAAAGGGACTAAGTCTTGAGTGCGCTAGGGTCTTACATGAGGGTATGTTTTTTTTAATAATAACTTGTTAATGTTGAAAATTTAATATACACAAACCAATAAATTACCTAAGATACCGTAATTAATGTTATAGTCAAAAGCTAAAAGTAACGGAGTAACGGCACTTCGTTACTTTCCTTTCAAAGAAACGGAACAACGATAACGGAACTACTTTTCCGAGTAACGGCAACGATAACGGAACTACTTTATTGAGTAACGATGCCCACCTCTGTATATATATATATATATATATATATATATTATATATATATATATATATATATATATATATATATTATTATTATTATTATATTATATATATATTATATATATATATATATATTATATGTATATATATATATATTAAGTTATATATTATTATTATATATATATATTATTATATAAAGAGTATATATAGATATTATTATTTTGAATAAATATACATATATATATATATATATATATATATATATATATATATATATATTATATATATATATATATATATATATATATATATATATATATATATATAATGTTTGTGTGCGTAATTAAGCTGAGCTCTGACGCTTTCGTATTGCCATTTACCAGTGCTATTCTATTTTATGTCTTCAACATACACGTGCCCTCTGGCAAACCCCTGAGACTGACTCGATCGAACCCAGGTTGAGAACCACTGGTGTAGAAATTTGGAACAGAGTAACCTTGCTATAATATTATTATTTTAATTTTTTATTTCTATTGAAATTAAATCACTTAAATATACAAAAAATAAATAAATAAATAAAAAAATAAAAAAACAAAAAAATAAATAAAAAAAATCATGATTTTTTTTTAAAAAAAGTCAAGTAAAAAAAATCAGTTGATTTTTTTCATTTGATTTTTTTCGTGCCATCCATACTTCTTTTCTTCTAAAATTTGCTTATAGTGTTGCAACATTGCTTTTAACGTATAATCGTCATTCATTAATTCTGTTATATAATAAGTTCATTTTATTTATAATCTCACACAAAAAACAAACCTAACTCTCTTTACTATTCCTAAATATTGCCGTGTTATTGCCTAGGCTATGCTTAGACTTTCAAGATGCATATTTTTTTAATTATTTTTATTTAGTGTATTTAAGAAAAATTGCTATTACTTAAACATGGAAGAAAAATTAGTAACACAAGCGATGATGCTACGCATCGCTTGATCCTGATGGATCAAGCCTTGGCATATGCATGTTCATGGTCATTTACATGGGCATGGGCATTGTCATGGGCATAGGCCTGTGCAACGGCATGGGCATGGGCATGGGCATGGGCATGGGTTCGAAGGTGGCTTTAAACATGGCGCTTTGGCTCACTTCGCTCGCTACGCTCGCTCCGTTCGCGAGTCACTTTAACATCAGTTTTTTCGCGGTTAACATCATTCGACAAATGGAAACGAAATCGGTCCATGAAAAAGGCATGTTTAAAATTAATAGGGTATAGAAGATATAAAATAAATTATTGAATACAGAAAAGAACATGCTTTCATATTTTTTGACTTCACCTAAATTTATTTTATTATTTTAATTTTATATTTATTTTGTTTAGTTATGACAAAATAATTATTTAAAAATTTCATAGGTATTACCGATGTAATAATTATCGATATATCGAATGCAAGAAATTTTGCTGGTCACGAAATACGGCTTTCTTCATATATATATATATATATATATATATATATATATATATATATATATATATATATATATATATATATATATATATATATATATATATATGGTAAAGGTTTACTCTTCGGCAGCACTGATATTTTCGAAGTCGACTTTCGATATTTGTTGGACTCGATTAAATCGTAGATCGATGCATGTCCATATTTGGTAGTATCGGTATTCTTGTTATATATATACATATATACAGAAAAATATATATATATATATATATATATATATATATATATATATATATATATATATATATATATATATATATATATATATATATAAAGCTTACAGCTACTTCTAATGAACCCTAACAAAACTTAAGTAACCTAACTGGTAGATGGCAAGTAGCCCTAACTATTGATTGACTGTGCCGTAAAACTAGCTCTAACCTTTACTGATCCTGTGCCGAAAAACTAGCCCTAACCTTTACTGATTATGTGCATTACAGTAAAATTAAAATTTTTCCCCAACTCTTACTACTGAACATTCTTCAAACATTTCTCACATCTCTTTCTTGCAAACTTAAGTTCAAATGTTGTGAAAGCTAGCAAACTCCAATGTTTTGGCATATATATATATATATATATATATAGTTATATAGTATATATATATATATATATATATATATATATATATATATATATATATATATATATATATATATATATATATATATATATCAGTGATGGGCGAATCCTGCATCTTTCGGATTCAAATCCGAATCCGAATCAAGCTCCTCTGAATTCGAATCTGGTATTTTTAAATCGTCGAATCTAAATCCAAATCCGAATCCGGATTCGGATTGGTATAGGTAGGCTACTGGCAATATAGTTATTCTTATATGATTATTATGATTTTGTATTTGTGGTCTCATTGAAACGGGAAACTCTTTAAGCTTTCCTTAGTAAGTGGTATTTAACATTTACAAAATTGTGGTATGACAATTATCACAGCGATGATTAGCTTTAGGTTATGATAGGATATCTAATTATACATAAAAACTAGAGGTGTAACGGATGGTGATTTTTCACTATCCGCGGATGTGGATAGTTAAAATCACTATCTGCAGAAGGGGATAGTTAAATTTTTAGAGTTTTAGTCACAGGTATTTCTATATATATATATATATATATATATATATATAAAGAGCATATAAAGAGTAGTATATATATATATATATTTTTATAAGTATATATATATATATTTATATAAGTATTTATATATATATATATATATATATATATATATATATATATATATATATATATATATATAAAATATCCCTGTGTCCCCGTGGACCAACATTTTTGCACCCCACCGACCTATTTCCCCAGCCTCCACCTTTTTCCAAAAAGGATATATATATTTTAAAACTTGAAATTAATAATTTCTCAAATTATGCTTCAAAAACAAAAGATTCTGAGCCCTTTCATGTGAGAGCTTGCTTCTCTTTTCGTCGCAAATGAGACCCGCACCACTGAAAAAAAGTTCATTAGCGGCACCTGTTGAAGGGTATGCTAAGTATTCCCTGGTGAGTTCTGGAATATGTGGATAACTTATACAATAATCACGACACCAAAACAATGGATCTTTATCTGATTCCAAGCTTTTTCGCTCTTGATATACTTCGATCAATGACAGAGTGTCTTTTGACACCTCTTCATCGTTGTTAGGCCAAAAGAACTTTCATGGATTCAGCAGTGGTTTCGCTAACAGATGGCAGATGTGTGTCTGTTTCTGTGATATTTTGCTTTTAATTGGCTGGTATTATTTCAGCTTTTAGTAGCGTTTCATGACATAGGCTTCCTAAATTAATTTTAACCTTCTGTGAAACACGTGGTTCAAGAAATTTGGTTTTGTATCTAGGATCAGAAAAGTTGCTATTGAACATATGTCATCATTTTGCAGAATTTGAAATCTATTACCTATCTCCAGCATGAGTGTTTTTGTCATCTTTGAAAGTCCCTTACTTACTTTTAATATCAGTATTTTAAAATCAGCATTTTGAGCTAATAGTTTTAGTTACCTCTTTCAAACGGTTTAAGAAGAGTAATGAAAATACCTAAAATCGCATTATCATAAACCTGTCAGGTCTTTCACCTTTGTGTTTAAACTACTACTCCAACGAGTCTGAACATCTTGCGTTACAGAAAGTTGGGAACATTTAGCTTCGACTGTACTTTTTTAGATCATTTTGAGCTGCAACTGAGTGATTGAAGTGCGCAGCAATTAACCTACACTTGGCTAATAACTCTGATGCGCACATATGAGATGAGGGCATTCTTAGCTACTAACTGTATCTGATGTGCAAAGCAGTTAACATTTTTAACCTGCTAAATTAAGTGTTCTTTTTATGATAGTAGCTGCATCACTTACTACCCTGTATGACGTTCTGAAAGAGGTTGTGCACCAAGTACAAAGTGCTGCCTTTGAAAATTGTCGTTAATTGCATGACAAGTGAGTGATAAAAGAGAGACTGCAGAGGTGGTGTCAGACCCCTCATCAATTGTAAGTGATATTTTACATGGCTCAGCTAGGGAAGATACAATTGATGATATTTTATCTTCTACCGATTTCTACCGATTTCTTCACAAGTCAAGTCTCTGTAAATGCTTCTTTGCTTTAAAACAAACTGTGGCGGAGTTTTTTCTATCAATCTTTGAAAGCCAGTATCCTCTACATGACTAAAGGGCAAATCGTCTAAAACAGTCATTTCGGCAATATTATGATCCAGTGACTTTGTTTATCTATCAAATTTACCCCACTTTTTAACTTTGCAAAAATGCTCATGATAGTTTCCTGCTTAGTTTTTCTATCAACAATTACTGCTGAAGATGCTTGTGACAAGATAGACGAAGGTCCCTCTTGTTATATATTTTGAAGCTTCATCTTTATTTAAATTAATGTGAGTTGGTATAAAAGATTTTGTATTCGATTGCGATAAAAAAGGGAAATGCTAGTTTATTTTTTTACGTCTGATAAATAGATTTCTTTTATTGAGTATTATGAGTTTCGTTATAATGGAAGAAAAGCATACATTATTAATATTTAATTACGAAGTAAATAATTCTCATATAAATAAATAAATATAGATTAGAAAATTTATCCGACCGAGTGAATTAATAAAACGGAAGTGTATCTTAGATATCGGATATTTATATTTAAAAGGATAATTTACCTAATCATGGTTCTTTCTACGAGCAAATATCTTGATTGTGAGAATTGCTTGAATTACCAAAAATCAGAAAGATGCCTAATAATTACTCTGAAGAATATCAACATTCATGATAGAAACTCCAGATCCTAATTACTACTGAGTTATAAAACCGAGCAACAGGGATATCATTACCTAAGGAAATATAGTAATCAACTTCCCTATTAACAAAGAAAAAAGATTGAAAGGCTGCATATACATATTTGTAAAGAAGAGGCTGTAAATGAGAGTCTTTGCATCTCAATAGAAGGACGTCTACTTAGCATTGCAACTTGCAATGTGATAGTTATTACTACAAGAGAGAATTCATCGGGAATCATAACGTGTTTCACACGCTCTCTCTTGTTATTGCGACTAAAGTAGGGTTATATCGAGAAGTGAACTTCTAATTAATTTATTTGTGTATACCATAAAGTTATATAAAGGAATAATATTTATTGAGCATACCCTTGGTCATTTCATTTAACGAACTAAGGGGTGTCTATCAAGCGTGATCAGCCGTCGCGTCTTGTGACATAAATTGGGGGATGTCCGGGATATGGAGAAAATTACGAAAGGTGTATAATATATATGCCTGAGATATATTGTGGTGTGGCTAGTATAAATCTTAGGAAGGATGAAATAAACATAGGTCTAAACAGAAGTCTTAATACAGTCTTAGCAGAAGGTCTTACTACAGAAGGTCTTAATACCTATAAAATATATAAAACAATAATATACCAACGGTAACAATAATAATAAAAAAATAAAAATATTAAGTAATTTTAGAAAAAGAAAATTTTTCACATATTTTATACATGAAAATATAAAAATGATTTTAATAAAACAATAAATGCACATGATTCATTATTTCACAACAATATAATTTTTCTACACATTATTCATTAATAAATAAGTAATTTTATTCAATAATCACTCACCCTGGCTTTTACAAAAATATGAATACACAAAATGCACGTTTGAAAGAGAAACATCATAAAATATTCAACTGGAAATATACACTGCACTTTGGAACTGCAAGGTGGGAGCGAAAGAGCGAACGATGCGTACACTTGGAGGCAATGAGTGAGTCGAATTCTCCGTGCACTCCGTTATAAATGCTTCTGCCGACGACAGAGAAGTGGCGCCTACGCTTTCGAGACTTAGGTAAGGATTTAGGTAAAATATTTTTAAGAGAAAGTAACATAAATGTTGAAAACAGAAGGCAGCATTACCCCCCACCGGCAAGAACAGAGTGTTACGGAGTAAAACGAACGACCGGACGGCGAGATCGACCTGAATGGGAAGTAGGCTAAGAGGAGGGGAGCAAAAGTGCGGGAGGAACAGTAGGTTGCGAAGGAATGGAGGAAGAAAGAGCCAGAGGAATGGTGGGTGGGTTTCTTAAACAAGGAGGAGCAGGAAGGATTGGCAGAGGCGGCTAGACAATATCGACTGTGTTCTCGGGATCAGAATCCAAAAAGGCGGGGTGATCCTGTCAATTGATACATTTTCCACCTTAGAACCTTTCTGTGGGAGAAAAACTTGCGATGTCGTTGAAGCACACGGAAAGGACCGTCATAATGGGCTTGAAGAGAACCGTGATGAGAATCGTGACGAACCAAAGCGTTTGTACAAGAATCGAGTTCAGAAGGAATGTAAGTTTCACGACGAGTCTGGCGAGGGAGAGAGGGTTTCCAAGAATCAACACAGTGACAAAGACGGGCAAGGAACGTAATGATGATCTGAAGTCGTAGGTGACGGAAGTATGAATTCACCGGGGATCCGGATGGAGGAACCGTAAACAAGTTCAGCGGAAGAACATTGTAAGTCCTCTTTGAACGAAGTCCGAATACCAAGAAGAACGAGTGGAAGAGTTTCGGACCAATTTTCAGGATTACCATGAGCCATTAAGGAAGATTTTAACTGGCGATGAAACCTTTCGATCATTCCTTCGGACCATGGATGGTAGCTGTAGGAGCGAATGCGTTTGGAACCTAAAAGAACCATGAGGTATTTCCATAAATAGGATTCAAATTAACGTTCCTGGTCAGTAGAGACCGTGGAGGGGGTACCAAATCTAGAAATCCAATGATACAGAAAGGCCTGAGCGATGGACTTTCCATGAGTTCGACCCAACGGGTATAACGGTCGATGCATGTTAAGATGTGTGTATATCCATTGGAAGGAGGCAAGGGACCAACTAAGTCGATGTGGACTTGGTCAAAACGTTGTCCGGGAGGAAGAAATTGGTGACAGGGGAGCAGTTATTTGTGAACTTTTGACTGTTGGCAACTGGGGCACTGCTTAGTTCAAAGCTTAACGTTCTGGAGAAGAGATGGCAACGAAGTGTTTGCCTATTTGTACTTGCGAACCTTTAATACCGGGATGTGAGACATTATGAATGGTGTTAAAGACATGGCGATGCATTTGAGTTGGCACAACAGGTCGGGGCAATCTGGATGACATGTCACATAAGAGTGGGAAGGGAAAACCGAGCACTTCCACACTTTTAATGTCAAAAGTAGAATGAGCTGGGAATGTGTATTCTTCCAGCTGTTGTAGATTTGACATCTCTTCTTAGTTGAGCGAAGGAAGAGGAGAAATAGCGCTGATACGGGAAAGAGCGTCGCAGGAATGTTTTCGGCCCCTTTTACGTGACGGATATCTGTGGTAAACTGGGCAATGTATTCAAGGTGGCGTGCCTCACGTGGGGACTGTTTAACTGTAGAAGCGGTGATTGCATAAGTTATGGGTTGATGGTCCGTGAGGATATGAAACACCCGACCTTTAATGAAATAACGAAAATGTTTAATGGCTAAATAGATGGCAAGTAATTCTCTTCCAAATGCACTCTGCAGCTTGAAGCTTTTTATAAAAGAATGCTATGGGAGGCAATTCATCCTGTAAAAACTGCTGTAAAACAGCACCCACTGCGAAATCCAAGGCATCGGTGTGAATCCGGGTCGGAGCAGAGGTGGAAGGAAAAGCAAGGAAGACAGAGGAAGGCAGAGCATCTTAAATGGTAATAAATGCACGACGGGCATCATCAGTCCAGTCGACTGAGATGGAGGTTGATGATCCCTTTTTAGCAAGCTTTAAAAGCAAGAGGACGAAGAATGTCTGCTGCCGTTGGAATGAAACGGTGGTAAAAATTCACCATGCCAAGGAATCTACGAAGTTGACGTTGTTTCTGGAGGAAAGGATAAGAACGGATGGCGGAGACACGGTCGTCAAGAGGTTGGACACCTTCAGAAGAAATAGTATGGCCAAGGAAAGTAAGTGAAGGTACGCCGAACATACACTTAAGGGTGTTAACGCGTATGCCGTATTCAACTAACCTTGTGAAAACTTAGCGCAAAAGAGAGATGTGCTCTTCCGGGGAGGAGCTGGCGATGAGCAGATCATCGATGTAAGCAAAAACGAAAGATAATCACGGAGGATTGAATCGACGAAACGTTGGAATGACTGTGCAGCGTTCCAGAGGCCAAAAGGGGTACGGAGGAATTCGAAAAGTCCGAAAGGAGTTATGAGGTTGGGTTGACAGGTATCTGTTAAAATGCTTTTACTAAAGCAATCTTAGAGAAGATAGTGCATCCTGATAGATTAGCAGTAAAATCCTGAATATGAGGGATAGGATATCTATCAGGACGTGTTATTGCGTTTAGGCTTCTATAATTGCCAGTGGAACGATAATCAGCATTGGGTTTAAGAACCAAGTGAAGTAGAGAAGCATAATCTGAATTAGAAGGACGAATGATGCCTTGTTGCAAGAGAGCATTGAATTATAGTTTGGCAGCTTGGAGTTTGTCCGGAGCGAGACGACGTGCCAGATGTCTCGATGTGGTGGACTACATTAGGCTAAACTTCCGAAAAAGTTGAGATGGGAGAGACAAGTTCAGAGAATTTAGAATAAACAAGTACTCAAAAGGATTAGTACCTGAGGGAAGATGAATACCACTGATAGAAGAAACAACACGGATGCATGAAGATCAGAATTGGATTATAAAATCGATTAATCTGTCATGGTGTAAGTCAACTATCATGTTATAGTGTGTGAGGAGATCGGCACCGATTATAGGAAGGGTGACGTCAGCAATTACGAAATTCCAAAAGAAATCACGTCGGAAAGAAAGAGTAAGGTGGAGCCGTTTTGAACCGTTGTGTAGATGATGGAACCGTATGTGGCTTTCAGAGCACCCAGAGGTTCTGAAGCACGGTTCTTTTGCAGGAAGGAACGAGGGAGGACGCTGTAAGAAGAGCCAGTGTCAACGAGAAAAGATAAGTCGGTGTGAGGATCACGAATGCAAAGTAGATTGGACGCAGGATTAGCCACGCACTGCGATTTTATGGCGTGGCATCGGGGTTTAAATTAAAAGTGCAGGGTTTAAGACAGTTACGTGTTTGGTCATCCAACGCTGATGATTGACACATATGCCTTGGGGGTTAGGAGAATAAGGAGCAGAAGACGGTTGAGCTAGAGAGGCAGAAGGGGGTTGGTTAAATGGACGAGAAGGAGATTGTGATCGGTTAAAGGGTAGACGAGATGGGTTGGGAGATTTATGATAAAAGCATCGGGGTTGGTTGAAGAAGCGAGGACGGTGTGAAAAAGAATCAAAATTTGGTATTGAGGGTGCGTTATAGGAGCCAGATTGAGTGCGAGATGCCAGGGTTCGAATCCTGGCTTGTATATCTAAAATAGTTTGTTCTAAAAATGTGATGCGAGATTCTAACAAAGCATGGTGTGAGTATGCAGGATGCACCGCATTAACCAGACCTTGAGCTTGCGGGTTAGCGAAGATGGGTAACTCCTGACCTAGCGCCAAGGCTGGAACATTTGAGTCTGCAAAAGGTACGTTCTGCGTCGTAAGAGGCTTTGCCTTTAACACCCTATCCACATACGCGGCTAAATCTTGCAAGGAGCAAGAGGGATCAACAGTTGCTAAATGATATTCTAGGTCAGCTGGTAATTTCTGTATAAAAAGCTTTCTGACAACATAAATACAAGGGTCAATAGGTGGACCCTGTAATAATGCTAGCATATCATTTGATAAAACAGAAGGCAATTTATCGCCTAACACTTCGTTACGAAGTAGTTTTCGTACTTTATCTGAATCTGACTCACCTAATCTAACTATTAAATTGGCTTTCAGCTCTGAGAATGGCTGAGCTTTATTATTCAAACCAGGCAAAACGTCTCTGAGACGTTGCAGAACTTTGGTGGACAGAATATTTAGTAGAGCACGGAAACGCTCTCCCTCTGAAGTAGACTCCAATTGGAGTTCTAATAAAGTGAGCAAAGAATACTATCCAGAGCAAACTTACCATGACACAGTAGCGGTTGGAAGGAGCCGGAGCCGGAGCCGGAGCCGGAGGCCGAGCCGGAGCCGGAGCCGGAGCCGGAGCCGGAGCCGGAGCCGAAGTTGGAGGTGTGGTATTACTATTATCAGAGATATCATCATTTGGAGGCATGATGGAATCAAAATATATTTACTTTAAAAAATAATTAAAAATAGGTGGCCTTGACCTTTTTGTAGACCTAAAGTACCTAAATATTGGGCACAAAATAAAAATATACTTAAAATTACAAAGGAACTTAAAGCAACAAAACACAGGCCGAGAAGGCCATTATTTCCTCCTCCTCCTCCTCTCCTCTCTCCTCTCCTCTCTCCTCTCCTCTCCCTCCTCTCCACCTCTCGTCGACTCCCTATCCACTCATCTCGTATCTCCTCTCCACTCTCCTAGTAGACTCCTACTCCACTCTCTAGTAGACTCCTCTCCCCTGCCCGCCCGCCTGCCTGCCTGCCTGCCTGCCTCGGCCTGCCTGCCTGCCTGCCCGCCTGCCTTTATGCCTTCCTTCAGTATAGGGGTCCTTCAGTTATATCTAACCTTCCTTCCTTGTTTCCTTCCTTTATTCATTCCATGCAAACCTAACTAACCTAACCTAACCTTCCTTCCTTCATTCCATGCTAACTTAATCTAACTTAACCTAACCTAACCTAACCTAGCAACCTAACCAACCTAACCTATAACCTAACCTAACTCTAACCTTCCCTTCCCGCCTTCATTACATGCTTGCTTCCTGTTTCCTTCCTTCCATCGATTATGACACTGCTAACCTAACCTAACCTAACCTAACCTAACCTACCCTAACCTAACCTAACCTAACCTAACCTAACCTAACCTAACCTAACCTAACCTAACCTAACCTAACCAACCTAACCTAACCTAACTGCCTGCCTGCCTCTCCCCCCCTCCCTCCTCTCCTCTCCTCCCTGCCTGCCTGCCTGCCTTTATGCCTTCCTTCAGTTTTGGCTCTTGTCAGTTGCCATTATGCTATGTTCCAGGTTATTCAAAGAGAAGAAACAACAAGAAGGAATCTCCACTTCAGGTGTAGCAGAGAGTATATATATATATATATATATATATATATATATATATATATATATATATATATATATATATATATATATATATATATATATATATATATATATGTATCGTTAATTTCCCGAAACTATCATAATGTTATTGCTTGCATGAACTATGAGCAAGTATAAAATAATAACATTTCACCGAAAACGCCCGTTTCCAAGATACAAGGTATTGAAACCTATTTAAACATTCCTAAATAAAAAGTAAACCAAATTTGAAAGGTAATTAAATAAATTCATTCAATTTATTTAATTATAAGAATATCTACAACAGAACTGCACAGTTGAAAATATACAACAGAAATAGTACGAAGCAAAGGTTATAACAAATGTTCAAATGAGCACCTGGCAATATTATACTTCATTCTGTTATCTACTGATTGGCGATTTTCTAAAACACCGTGCAAAATAATAGTGTCTGAAGATGATTATGCGAGCCCTAAATTTTTCGGGACTTTTAACTGTTGCTGTATAAACCAAATGTTTCAGGTGACCCACAAGAAGAAATCCAAAGCATTTAGGTCTGGAGACCGTGAAGGCCAAGTTGTGTACCCCTCGACCTATCCAACGGCGTGGATATACAGTTTTCAAATAGTTACGAACTAAACTGAAGAGGTGGAGCGCCGTCGTGTGAAATACATTTTTCGATCTTAATTGTAAATGACGCCTTCCCAGTAGTGTAGGCGTCATGCCTATGAAATTAAGATAACACTTCCCAGTAAACCTCGCTGGTAAAAAAGAATGGACCTATCAAATGGTCGCCAACAATCGACCCCACATTCAATGAAACTGGTGCTGATGAGGCTTTCAACGACAGTGGTGGGGTTCCTGTCCCACCTATATGATTGTTGTGGAAGTTTGATATGGTATTTGCCCCATCAGTGAACAATATTTCTGCTAAATGGTGAGGATTGGCTGCAATTTTCTGTTGCACGACACAAAGCTATTCTTGCAGGAAAATCTGCTGGTCCAAGTGCCATCACTCGCTAGATGTGATAAGGGTACAGAAGTTGATTTTTCCATACCCTGAAACTGTCGAATGACTTACATGTTGCAGCAATCTTTCTAGTACTTGACGTAGGGACTCCTTCAAGTTCTTGGATAACCGCTCTTCGAAATCTAATAATGACTACCTAGGCTCTACCATTAGTAAGTTAAACTTCCTCTATACGACGTTGATGGAGACGTGCAAACAAGGTATGGTGCGGGAGCGACACGATTAGGTACATCATAGAGACGCATATTGATAATAATGAATACCGTTCGTACGACCGTTAACAAAATGCATATCGCACATTTCAATATTTTGTAATTTATTTTGTAAATATGAGCAACACTTGGAACACAGAACCTGACGCCACGTCACGAACTTTATATGCGTAAATGAAGCGAGATACGCATAGTAAATAATATAGGTAACCTTCCACGGTATATATATTTCGTGTTTATTTTGTGAATTGGAATAATGGACGGCAAATGGAATATATCAGATATGTCC
The DNA here is from genome assembly GCA_015478945.1 of Trachelipus rathkii. NCBI lineage: Eukaryota > Metazoa > Arthropoda > Malacostraca > Isopoda > Trachelipodidae > Trachelipus > Trachelipus rathkii. The sequence goes on along the minus strand of JABUQX010143213.1, from coordinate 1,521 downwards.
CACATAAGTTCATCACCATGTATCTTGGAAACAAGGCGTTTTCGGTGAAATGTTTATTGACACATATCATCTTATATTTATGCAAGGAATATCATACTGAATTTTTCGTAATATTAATTGATAGTTAATCTCTGTTTATATATATATATATATATATATATATATATATGAGAGTATATATATATATATATATATATATATATATATATATATATATAGTATATATATTATGTGGGGGCAACAAGAGCATCCAGTTGTATAAGATTCATAGTAATATACTATTCACTCACCACAATTTCAAGTGTTTACTTAGTTCTTGTGAAGGGCTCGACCGACAATGCTTTCTCCAGCAATCTCAACCTTTCCGTCCAACTCGATCTCTGACAGTTTTAATCATTCATATCAAATTTGGTAAAGTCTTGAGCACATTTCTTCATCCATTTTCAAAAATGTTCCAGTAGTAATCACGCATTTTTTTATTATGTGGTGGATGAATTTAATATGAATCTGGTTCCTCCCCAACCTGATGGAATTTGCCACTCCCTAACCTTTTCCCATATATATATATATATATATATATATATATATATATATAGAAATATATATATATATATATATATATATATATATATATATATATATATATATATATATATATATATATATATATATATATATATATATATATATATATTACTCATGATTTGTTAATAAATAAGAGAAGAATTTTGAAGGCTTGAATTTAACATTTGAATTTCAATGGGCCCCACAACACTCGGAAAAGAATTTCTGTAATTTTTAATGAAACTTAAATCGAATACGATCCAATATCCTAGTATTTATAAAACTAACAGCTCAATTTTATTACAAAAACGCACAAAATCAGAATAAATTAATATAATAAATAATATGAAAATCGTATTATTAATAAATAATCATTCATTATTAATATATAGAAACGGAGCTACTGTTGGTCTGCAGAGGCATACTATAAAGTCGCTGCCGCACTCATTTTTCTGTAGACTTTATTTGAGTCAATATTTTTAAGTGAAATTACGAATTAAATAATCGGTATAAGAGAAGTTAGCATAAATTATTAATTAGTTAATGTTATTATAAATATAAGTATAGAATATTATTGTTATTTCTTGCTAATGCAATTTAAATGGGAGATTTAAAAAAAAATGACTGCTACCGACTCGTCAGGCAAATCCACAGTTGCCTAAGGTTCTAGAGACAAGGCGAAACTATTTTTTGACTCCGAGAATAACAACGACAACGATCGCTACCAATAAAAGAATATGTTATTTTTAAACTTCTTCAACTGTTATCTTTTGCAACGAAATTGTTATATATATATACAGAGTATATATATATATATATATATATATATATATATATATATATAGCATATATATATATATGGTATATATATTGAAGTTAATGAAAATGCGAAAGCGTTTCAATGATAAATGCGGAAAACGGCTAAACACCTACCGATAACCGAACGAAGTACAATTG